>JAJOOP010000467.1:0-35408 GCA_029582705.1 Solanum chacoense | reverse complement strand
GTTGCATGGGGTTCCCTTGTCTATCATCTCAGATAAAGGTCCTCAGTTCACCTCTCAGTTCTGGAAATCATTTTAGAAAGGTCTTGGCACTCATGTTAATCTCATCACAACATTTCATCCATAGACGGATGGTTAGGAAGAACGTACCATTCAGACCATATAGGACATGTTGAGAGTTTTCGTGATCGATTTCAAGGGTAGTTGGGATGATCACCTAACTCTCATAGAGATTGCTTATAATAATAGCTTCTATTCTAGTATTTAGATTGCTCCTTATGAGGCACTATATGGGCGTAGATGCAGACCCCCGAATGGTTGGTTTTAAGTAGCTGAAGAAGCATTGATTGGGCTAGATTCAGTTCATGAAGCTATGGAAAAAGTTCAACTCATTATATATAGACTTAAGATAGGTCAAATTCGTCAGGAGTCCTATGCAAATGTGCAAAGAAGGGACTTAGAGTTTGAAATTGATGATTGGGTTTTCCTAAAAGTGTCACCTATGAAGGGGGTTATGAGATTTGGTAAGAAAGGAAAGCTTAGTCCAAGATATGTGGGTCCTTATAGAATCTTGAAGAGGGATGATGATGTAGCTTATAAGTTAGAGTTGCCAACAAAACTAGAAGCAATCCATCAAGTCTTTCACATTTTCTTCTTGAAGAAGTGTGTGGGCAATCCAACATCGATAGTTCCATTAGAGAGTGTGGCTGTGAAGAATAGTCTCACTCATGAAGAGGTTCCAGTTGAGATTCTTGAATGTTAGGTTCGTAGGTTGGGAAATAAAGAAGTCTCTTCATTGAAGGTTTTGTTGAGGAGTCAGTCTGTAGATGGAGCTACTTAGGAAGTAGAAGCAGCCATGAAGGCCAAGTGTCCTCATCTCCTTCCCATTCCATTTCATCTTGAGGTAATAGTTCCTCTCCAGTGTCTTAGCTTACTCTTGCATAAATTCAGTCTTAGTATTATGTTCCTTAAGTTGTTCTGGCATTTCCAGCATATTTGCATGTTCTTGGAACTCAATTGTGTGAGATATCAGTTTCTAGTACTTAGTGGTAGGGATTGTAGATCCTTCCCTCCATACTCAGCTTATTTAGACTTCATTCGAAGACAAATTTTCCCAAGGGGGAGTTATTGTAACACCTCAGTAACCAGACTTGGACTTTTCAGTAGAAAAAGTGAACCACAAAGGGGTTCACGGGCTTTGATTAGGACCACAGTCCGTCACCCTTATCGTGGTTCACACCCACCCAGAAGTTGTGGACAACAGAGCCCACATGGGCCGTGGACCACCACACGAGCCGATAGAAGGCTTGTGGATGCCAGATAGAACTAACCTAGCTCAAGCACAAAACCACGAGCCCACCACGGGCCGTGGTCTCGATAACGGGTCATAGATGGGTCCATCGTCTTGAGCCAGTAGATCCTAACCCTAAGTGAAACATCACGGTGGCCTTCACGATCTGTGGTCCTTTACACGGTCCGTGAAGTAGGCCATCATGGGGAAATACCAAGGAACCAGTAAACCTTGGCCAAGAACTATGACCCACTAGATGGGGTGTGGTCCAGTGATGGTGCGTCAGTGGCTTCGGGGTTGGCCTCGCCATCTTCTAAGTTAGGGTCATTTCGGTCTTTTCCTCTATACATTAGACATTTAAACTATGTCATTTAACATCTAAACTACACCATTTTACTCATTTTAAGTCCAATAAATTATTTAGAACCTAACCAAAACCGTTATTCTCCAAAATTCATCAAAATTAGAGCAAAAAATAAGAGAAAAGTTTACCAGCCTCTCAAGAACAAGCAGAATATTTTCTTCAAGTTTCAGCCCAAGAATCGAATGATTTTTCCGTAGATTTTATCACCAGTTATATGGGATTTCACTAATGTGTTCCTTTCATCTAGTTGGTCCCTAGAATTAACTCGGATCCTTGATTCTCCTTATCTTGTTTAAACCTAGGGTTTCTAGAACCTTGGATAATGGTCATTTTTTTGTTGTAGTAGCCTAAATCAAAATAGCTTATTTCTTGGAAAGTTAACATAGTTCCTTGCATGAAACTTAAAACCCTAGTTGTATAAATTCTCTTAGTTCATGAATTATATATGCTATGTCAGTTCAACAGATAATCATGATCCATAAATGTCGCATTCTTAGATTGCATGTCAGTATTTTGATCTATTTAGTATTTCAGTTACATTTCAGTCAAATACATATCCAGTTGGGAGTAGACTTAGCAACAAGTTAGACTAGGTTTCTGCATACCCTTATAGTGGTAAAACTACATGCCCCTGTAGGTTTATAATTCCCCTCTGTTGGGCATTAGATTTAGTGATCACGCTATCCATGCCTTAATACCCCTATCAGGTATATTGGGTCCTCTCGATTGGGAATATGCATCAGACTCCACGTTTAGCTCATGTGGTTTTATGTCGGTTAAAAGTAGCTCCCACAGTCAGATTATTAGTGTATTTGACAAGGTTTTCAGTATATACCTCAGTATTCAGTTTAGCATGTCATGTTCATAATTAGCACTTGGTCATTACATTCAATTTAGCTTTTAAGTTATGTTTCAGTACTAACATTCTTACTAAGTTATGTCATTGCTCAATTATGATTTGTTCAATTTTTATATGTATACTAGTTTAGTTTAGTATCTATATCCTGCAGGCACAGTACATTCTAAGTAATGACGCATACTCTGCGCTACATCCTTTTATGATGTAGGTTCAGGTACTCACCATTCGGACCGCGCTTAGATAGATACTCGATCCGCATTCAACAACTTCAGTGGTGAGTCCTCATACATCGACGACAATAGATATGATTTCATTTCAGTGTTTACATTTCAATTTCAATTTTTGTTAGAGTTAGCTGGGGGGTATGTCCCGGAAACTAAACTCAAGTAGAGGCTTTTTCAGTCGTAGTAGTAGAATCAACTTGAATTTTTAAGTTCATTTTTCAGTTAATATTAAACTCTTAGTATGGTTTATACATTCAGACTAGTTGGGGTTTCCCTATTTTTGAGTTATTTATTGTTTTCGCTTCCGCGTAGTATATGTCTGATTCAGTTATTCTCAGTACGATTGATATATTTCAGACACAGGGTTAGCTTGGGGTCACTCGTGATCCTTTGTCTGGTGTTATGTCAAGTGGGTAGTGTCGGGGTATGACACCACTTAAGCCCTTTAGCATGCTTCATACAAGATAATAGAAATAAAGACTATAACAGATATAATTCTAAAAATCTTTTGAGTTTAACAAAGTGGAAGTCTACATGAGTCTCAAAATCAATTTAAAACATCATAAGGAAAGTAATTAGGAATTAACTCATACATCACATAAAAAGTATGAAACTAAAATACAAGAAATCAATAGAAGAGTCTTGGTCCCCGAAACATGATGACACACCCATCATCAAAGTCTATGAAGGATCAACTAGCCACGAGTATGGGAGGTATGAGCGTAAGAACCTACATAAGTGAAACAATATAGGAACAAGTATGCATTAGTACATGAAATACACTAAATATGAGGTAATATGCATAAGCATTTGCATGATAACATGAATGACTTAAAACATGTAGGCATGAACATAATAAAACATTTTAAAGTTTTTAGAGAAGAAGTGCCATAAAAATCATAAGCATAGTAAAAAATACATTATCATAAAGAATATAAGAAAAGCTTTAACAAAACATAAATATTTTGTGGGATGTTCGCTTGCACCGACAGTAAGACCATGAGAGCTATACCATGGAATCCGGTATATCCCTTATATTGAAAGAAGGGAAAATTACTTGCCAAGTTAGAATCCGTATATATGATCATTCGCTAAAGTATATCCACTAGCTAGGTCATTTATGTCAATCCTATGGGGGCACGAGTTACGGAATCAAGGTTGCTAATAAATACTACCCTATTTCAGCCTCCACCTCAAAGCCCTATCGGTGCTAAGTCTAAATTACAATGGAATAGATAAAATTCAAATATCATTTTAGCATAGGAAATGAAATGATCAATACCAATCCAAACTTTTGAGATTAAAACATAAATTAGATCCTTAAACATAAATAAACATGGATGAGAAAACCTTTCACCAATGTGAATTCATTTGTAAGAAATAACTTTCACAATCATGATCATCATAATAAGTGAGAAATCCTTTCACAATAGCACTGGTACTTTCCTTTCAAATCATCCACAAATCATTTATATTCATTTCATAGAAACATGAATATTGTTATAATTTCATAATTTATAGATTTATTGGTTTATCATAGGATCATAGTTGAAAAATATAATTTGAGCATGGGTCAATGCAATTCAAACTAAATATAATGGATTAACATCAATTCATACATTAGGAGACCTATTTAACGAAAATTAATAAAAATTAGATGAAACCCACCTTTATTAAATGTAAACTTTAACCAAGTCAGTGTTGCTTCTAACTTTGCCAATCTGGTCATGACCTGCAATTTTATTGAATGAAATGGGGATTGAGACATTCCAAACAATAATTTTTCAAGAATGATTAATTTTGGAAACTTTGAACCCATAGATGTAAATAATTCTTTCTCTTCCTATACTAAGCTTTGTGGCTTCCGTAAGAGAAGGATCGACAAGAGAAGGTGGTGATCGAGCAGATGATCTTGATGATTGTGGTTGGACTCTTGTGACTCGATGTAAACACAAAAAAGTGAGTTGTCATAAGGAGTCAACAAAAAAACATGTTAGGTAAACAATGGTAAGGAGATCCAAAACAAATACTTTGATTGTGCACTCAAAGACCAAAGAAATAAAGGTGCACCACTGCCAAGTGTTGCGTCGACCAATTACATTAGGATAATTTTTGCCAAGTTGATTTTACACCAATATCAAATGCGATGGCACAAAAGCTCTATCTTGTTATGTCGATGAGAATGAAGCAAAAGATGCAACACCATCATATCCATCACCAAAAGATGCTCCAAAGTCATCTCCTGAAGTCGAGAATGCATGCATGGCCAAAATCACATTCTCTGACGATGATCTTTTATTTGATGACACACTTCAAAATCTCCTTTTATTCATGGTGGGTTTTGTAAGTGATAAAGGGTAACCAAAATCCAAGCCGATGGAGGATTTACATTAACATTCTTCCAATTCTCACAATGAAAGAACTTTGCATCTCAACTACTATCTTACTGAAAGTCGCTTGATGATCCAAGGATTCAATCAAGGAGGACAAAGGGCCAAAGGAACCGTAAAAATAGACCTCACCATCGGAGAGTTGCAATAGAACATGTGGTTATATGTAATTGATGAAAAGATTTCATATAACATTTTTCTTGGTAGGCCATGGGTACATGAGAACAAAGTAATCCGATCTACCCACCACCAATATTTGAAGTATTATAAGGATGGAGTTGCAAAAACGATTATTTCATAAATTTGCTGTTGCCCATGGATTTTTAACAATTCTCCTATCGACTTTGGGCGATCAAGTTGCAAGTCACCGAATTGGAGTAAAAATTCCCCTAAGCTATTGGTATAGTCAGAGATCATCCCTTGGTTGGCGATCCATCAAATAGTTCAACGGTCTCAATTCTCACTCATTTAGGGAGTTACTCTATGTACGCTTGAGTGTATCATTTATTTGTATTGAGGATAATGTATTTTACTTTTTGGTGGGGTGAGGCCACTTGTGCCAAAACTCTCCTTTGATGTGTTTATTATTTTGATGTTGCTTTATTTAAATTATTCTCTCTTTACCCTGCTCTCCCCATGAGTTTTGATATTAATAAAATGCTTGGGTTTTCACTGATAATAACTTGAGGATCGATTGGGTTAAAAATCGATGTCGTAAATAGTACTCATGATGAGCATGATATATAATATTGGTGTTGCAAGAATGAAATCGATGTGGTCATACTTTTGGGCGATTTCTTTGAATCTTTTGTTGACTAGCTACGTTTCAGTGTGAGTCTTGCAATGAACATCACATGTACAATTTTGATATTTTTGGGTTGTGCTAAATAACTGTATTCGAAGTGCCATATATGGTGAGGTCTTACGTGAAAGTATGTATGTGGAATCCTAGAATTTTCCTTATTAGTCTAATTGTCTAAAACTTGGTAAGTGTAAGGCATAATCTTAGGAAACAATTCTAAGAGGGAACCCAAATTTCCATATCCTTTGTGACTATTGGAACAATTTGAGCCTAAACCATTTGTTGACAAAACCACATTGAAACCTCATGAGCCTATATTGTCCCCACTTTCTCACCCAAAATCCTTTACTAAGAATAATTATAATTTAATAGAAAACTTAGGGTGCGGAAAGGAATGAGGAATGAAAGGTAAGTGAAGGGAAAATATAGATGAAAGAAGACTCAACTTTGAAGTTTGTTACAATAAGAACGATGGAAGAGCCCCTCCTTAAAAATGCAAGTTCAATTTTGAAAAATGGAAATGAAAAAAAGAGACGTTGATGAAATAAAGGGGATCCCGAATGAAGTGAGTGACAAAATAATGTTTGAGTTCTCAAATGAAAAAGAATGAAAAGAACTTGAGAAGAGGTGAAGATTATTGCAACAATATTTAGAAAAGGTGAAGTAACCAAGACAATTTGACCATAACTTAACCCTCAGCCCGATTACAACCCTAAAAACCCTTGATATTTTGCATGAACTAGGTTGTGTGATGATTGGAAATATGGGAAAACCTATGGAATGAAGCTTACATGTCTCTTTTTTGAGAGAGTGAGAGTTGCATTGAATCCTTATTTGTTTGTTTATTTGCTTTGTAAGGGCATAAAGTCTTTCTTGATGTGAAGGCATTTGAATGCATTTGTTGAAACATTGTCTTGCATTAGAAAAAAAACTATATTGATCTTGAGGTTGTGTTGAAACCTGCTAGTAATCATTGGAAGCTTCTTGATCATGATTCAGTGTAGCAAGTTGTTGAGAATAGTCTTGTAATGGCACTTGCATGTTAGGACTCATTGAATACTATTGTAGACACCCTTATTGGGCTAATTATGTTCTAGATTTACTTGAGGACAAACAAAAGGTTAAGTTGGGGGTGTTGATGAGTGGTAGATGTGCACTCACATCAGGACTATTTAACTCAATAATTAGTGTCCTCAATGCCTAATTATGTCCTACTCTAATGATATTTTGATGATCTGCAACTATGAAGGCTAATTGACATAAGAGGGATGAATGTGTGAAAGAATAGCCAAAAATTATGAAAAGAAGTGTAAACTCCACATTGTGTGATCGCCTGTTGAAAAGGGTGGATAATCAAATGGGTACAATAGTAACCAAATTTACAATACATTGAGCCAATTACTTGAGGCTAGATGGCGAACAAATAAAAAAATGGTGATGCGCTAAATACAAAAGGCAAACAAGGTGAACATTGCCATTTTTGACAGTATCAGGTGACAAAATAATAGTTTATAAATTGAACAACTATGGCAATCAGTGATTCGTTGAATGAGAAAAGCATACTCAAACGGTATTGCAAACTGAGGTTCAAACACCTGAAGCATGGAGCAAGAAGACGATGAGCTAAATCATGACTGGCGATTTAATGAATGAGCTTAGTGAGCCCGAATGACATCACCAAGCGAATAATATATTGAGTTTTGGGTTGAATCTTGAGAAACCATGAATAGCCTAAGGACAGAGAAATAGGGGTTCGAAAATTGTGGAGAGATCTGATTATTTTGGAGAGAGACACACTTCCTATTGATTGAATAACACTTTTGGTTTTTTGTGGTTAAGTTTTTTATCTTGAATTTGATAAATTGAAGTTGAATTTGAAGTGGGGTTTCTTGTAATTTCTCAAATTCATGTTACCCTCAACTAATTTCGTGCAAGGTATAAATTCTCTACATTTTGTAATGTGTGGCTAAGACACCAACCTCTTGAGGTGTGATTATAGGGTTGGGTGTTGTTTTAATCTAGTTGGTATGTTGAATTGTTCTATTTTATAGTTGTTAATCATGGATTTGAACTGTTACCATGTGGGTAACTCATGAATTAAAAGGTGGCCAATTTTATTTTAGCTTTGATCTAGCATTGTTGCTCAAAAGAGACCAATATTAGTAGGTAATTAGTGATATTTGCAATTTTGTCATTCTTAATTGTAAATCCAAGGCAGTGGTATGAATTAAAAACTACATGAATGACCTTGAAAGGATATTCCATGAACTAGTTTTATGAGATTGAAAGAAGATTAACACTATTGAAGATGACCAAACATATCCATGATTATTTAGTTTTATTGAGCAATTCAATACTACCCCTAGTGATATCAATGTTCAATCCGCAACACCTCTACGTTTACCTAAATTTGTGAACGTTTGCTTGATTAGAGATAGTTACAATTGTGAGCCTAAATTCGTGTTGTTAAATTTGGTGAAATCATCCACCAATTTTCCTTGTTTACTACATTGATATTAGTTGTGATTTAATTCCAAAATTGAATTCTTCATCTCACACAATTCCTGGGGGATTTGATCAGGACTCTTAGTTGAGTATTTTTATTGATGACGGCTTCCTACTATTTTGATTAGTTTTGAAGAGTTGTTTGAGAATTATCACGTTCCTTGAGAGGTTCTTCCCATTATATAAGATGTTACAGCTGAAGGACGAAAATATTTTAGGCAGCTACCTACTAAGGCATTATATGAGTCATTGGTTTAGTTTAACAAGAAGGAAAAACTATTTCACAACCGTAAGTTGTTTGATAAGCACATTATGTAATATTTTTACACCTCTTTAAACTTTTGCAACAAAACCAATTGTTTATATATTTAGCACCCGAAAAACTAGTAGGTGAAACTAGAGCCTTACGTGAGAGTTTTAGAGTTTGATGTGTGGGTTAAGGTTGTAAAACGGCTTTCCGTACTTAGGATGAGGTGTTTAGGGGTAAAACATAAAGGTACAATCCCCACCAAGAACCAACCAAGTGTCCTTGAGGAGGACGACCACTTACAGATGGCACCTACGACCAGTAGGTGGACCCACAGCCCGTAGGTGGGGTCTTGGGTCAAGGACCCTGAAATGAGCTCCAGTCTATGGACCTACGGACCTGCAGAACGGCCAGTAAGTCCATTCACGGACCGTAGGTCCTAGGTCGTGGGTAACAACTATGTCGCTGTCCAATTCGGCCAAGGTCAGGGGTAGTTTAAGTAATTCCTGATTAAGTTAGTTTAATGTAGAGTCATTTTATATTGTTTATTTATACCTATATAAGACTTTTTAAGCTTTTAACCACCTTATATATTTCGTAAATCTCAAACCCAAAATCATAACTAAATTAACCCTCTTCAAAAATCTTCTCTCTAAAAACTCAATAGAATAGGAAGAAGAAGAAGAAGATCAAGTTAGGGCTTGAAGAAGGAGGCTTTATCACACTATTTCGTTGGATTTCTTCACCTAAGGTATGGTAGACTTTGATTCATGGAATGCTTTCAGCCATGAAGTCCTCAAACTCGCAATTTCAAAGTAGAAAAGTCTCCAAAACCTAGGGTTTCAATCCAAGTCATGGATTCTTTCTAAAATCTTTTTCAATGATTTAATTATCTTATATTATTATTGAATTGCTGTTTTATGGTGGTTTTAAGATAAAATATCTCATGAATCTATGAATTCCCTATAACATTAAGTTATGCCATTGTGATGTGGGTGAATTATAGTAAGGTTAATACTATGAAATTGTTCTTGTAGTAGTTTGGTTATTTTAATCGTGTTATTATACATGCCTAATGTAGTTTTTCTAGGTGTGTTGGTTAATTATGATTCATGTCCCTTGAAGGGCAAATTATGAGTGTTTTGTATAAACATGATGTTTGTGTACATGGTTTATGAACACTTTGAAAGTAATGTCATCATGACTATAATGCAATTGTGGTGTTGTTGAAAGGCTATTCTCAATTATACACCTGTGAATGATGATTACATGTTGTGAAAAGTTTTCTCAATGTATAATATACCTTGAATCGGTAGGCTTAGGGCATCATCGTTATGTGTAATTAAAAGTGATCTTGATTGATATACCTTGAATTGGTAGGCTTAGGGCATATTTTTCTAGGGTAACTAAATGTATCTTGACTTAATGAACCTTGAATCGGTAGGCCAATGTCACTCATTCATAAATGACTAATGAAGTATTCTAAGGCTTTGTCTTGAATAGATAGGCCAATGACATTCCTTTCTTGATGAGTCAATGAACTATTGTAATTATGAACCTCGAATTGGTAGGCCTAAGGAATTCCTTTCATGTGTGACTAATGATGAACCTTGAATCGATAGGAAAATGGTACCCCTTTCATGAGGATTCAATGAGCTAGATTAATAATGTACCTTGAATAGATATGCCAATGGCATTCCTTTGATGTATGTAATAATGTTCCTTGAGTCAGTAGGACAATGGCATCCCTCTCATGTGTAATAATACTAAAAGAGAATGAACTACTCCATGGGAATTTAATGCTTAGCACCGAGTGGATATTGTGGGGTGGAATCTATCCCTATGTTACGTCTGGTTTCTAGTAACAACCTCCTTATGCCATAACTATGTGCCCACATAGGACATTGGCTTGTAGATCCACCTAAACTAAAATATTACCTGTTCTACCTTAGGCAAGTAGAACAACTCTTTTAGGTGTGGGACATGACACCGGATTCCATGATTTGCCCACATTGTCTATGTCGGTTAGGGATCATTCCCGTCATGTGAGTTATGTACTATGGTTACTCAAGAAGTTTTATGAATTGTGGGTGGGGTTATGGGACTTTACCCGTGCTTTGAACGAGTAGGCTTTGAGAGTGGTTATGGTGTGTTCCTCGAATGTCATAATGTCTAATGAAATGTAAATGCTTATAATGATGCTATTAAGAATATTGACATAAAAACTAAATGAAAGGATGATTGCTTAACTTGTATTGTTGTTACAAGTTGATTTCCTTCATATGACTTGTTAAATGTGAATGTTCCTTGTCTATCAGTATTAACTAAAGATGGGATCAAAGAATGGTAAGCATGACTGTGATGCCCTCAAAGGGATATTTAGTATGAGTCATATTATGGGATGTTGTTCATACATTGCACAAGTATAACTTAGTGGTACCTAAGAGATGGCTCTATTATGTTGTAATGATTTATAAGTTGAATATTCTTGTGACTTATTCTTTATACTAAATTTCATGATGTTTCTCAAACTTGGCATAAAGCGTGGTTTTCAACTAAAATGTCATTTTTAGCATGTTTTCAAGGTTTTTTTATGTATGACTATCATACTTAGTGCATTTTTGTACTAACCCTTATATCATCTATATTTTTCTACAAAGTGTCGGTTATGGTGTTTGAGGTGATCAAGCTTTGAGGATATATGAGTCATTAGTAGTTTCCTTTCTTGTCATTTTATGTTTAAGACATTGTTCAAGGGTTGTGACCCTATTGTTGATTCAAAGATTGTATTAGATGGCTAATTGAGACCAGTTACATTTCCGCTTGCTTTTATAAAAGACTTCGATTGTGTGGATAAAAGTTTTTAAATTCTGCATCATTTCTTATGTTTTATGTTATGATATGCTATGACGATTGTATGAGACTCTTCGGAGTCTTCTACACTGTGTCACATCTAGGGGTAGTCCTTGTGTCTTTACAAACATGGCATCCGAGCATAAGATTTCAGATTATTTTAGGATGATGTCTCATAAGCCACGTCTAGTAGAGTCTTGTTCATGAGTGTGAAGCACGCCACATTTATGAATGAAAGGCTATAAGATGCTAGGAAATTTCACTTTCTTCATTACTCTTAAGTTGTGCCTTAGATTTTAACTCTAAGATTCCCTCTCCTAACCCTTTTCTTATGTCTTTATGATATGAATACACGAAGCTGTAACGCAAGAAGGATCGAAGAAGAGAATGTGAATGAGGGAGTTCCTCCCTAAGGTCCTCAAGTTCCTCAAGTTATGATTGATTTGGCGGTTATAATGGACATGGAGGTTAGGTCACCTTTATAAAGTTGACCCAAGCTATGACGGCCCAATCTCAAGCCGTGACAAGTCAAGCTTAACCCATGACGGCCTAAGCTACTAGGGAAGTGGTTGCTCCGGCTAATCCAAATGTGATTTCGGCCGCTTCAAGGATTAGGGATTTTGCTAGAGTGAATCCTCCCAAGTTCCACGACTCCAAAGTAGGAAATGATCCTTAAGAATTTTTGGAAGAGGTTCTCAAGATACTTGACATTATGGGGTGACTTTGGTAGAGAAAACGGAGCTAGCCGCTTACCAATTGAAACGTGTTGCTCAAGTTTGGTATACTCAATGGAAGAACAATAGGCCGGTAGGAGCGGATCACGTAGATTTTGAAATGTTCAAATTAGCATTTCTTGCTAGGTATTTTCCCCAAGAATTGAAGGAAGCTAAAGTTGAAGAGTTCATCAATCTTCATCAAGGGGCATGGGTGAGAAAGAATACTCCATAAAATTCACCCATTTGTCCAAGTATGCTCCATCTTCTGTGTCAAATCCGATAGATAAGATGAGTAGATTTTTGATGGGTGTGTCCAACTCAATTGAAGAAGAATGTTGTGCGGCAATGCTTCATGATAACATGTATATATCACGCGTTATGGTGTATGCTCAATAACTTCAATAGTCAAGACTTAAGAAAAGGAATAGGAAAGTGAAAAGGGCTAGGACTGATGATGGGAATCCTTCCAAGAGTAGGTCCAATGAACAAGGTCAACCAATGTTCAAAAAGAGGACCTTCAACCAAGATTCTTCAAACAATCCTAGGGTTAACCAAGATAAATGTAGTGAGCATCCATTTCCTAAGCTTTCTTGCACCAATTGTGGAAAGAAACACCACAGTAAGTCCCTAACCGGTATGTATGGCTGCTTTGGTGGTGGAAAGAATGATCCTCAAGTGAAAAATTACCCTACACTTACAACAAAAGGAAGAAAGGCCAAGGAACATTCTCTTAATGGTACGGTTCCCGTTCCTCCAAATTATGGTTGCTTTTCTGTGTTCCAGTCTAGAGAGGACAAAGGAGCCCTTCTGGATAAAGGCACTGGTATGTTGATAGTTCTTTATAGATGTTGATGTTTTATTAGGTCCCTATGCTATTTGTTAGATTTTGATGTTAGCCTTAATAGGGAATTTACTCCCAAGGGGGAGATCGTATTCTTAGATAGAAAGGTTGGCGAAACTTCCAGTATCTTTATCCCTTTCATCTATTCCTATTCTAGTTTTAGACAAAGAGTTCCTTGTGACTTGTTTCATGTGTTGGAGTCATGTGTTATTTATTTGTTTCTATGATTTCCTTATTTTATGGATGTTCTTGATGAAATTAATGTTTACTAAGAAAATGAGTTTTCACCATTTCTGTGTTCCTCATGTTCTTATGCATTTAGTATGAGTTGTCTATATATGAGATAAATTGTTAAACATGACCTAATGTGCTTTTTAGAATAATTGCATAATTGACCTCATGTTATTGTGACAAGCATGTTTTGAGTTGGAGAAGTAGTTCCTCCTATGAATGTTGAAATGTTGAGTTCATGCATAATGGGTTGTTAGATGTAGTTCCTGCTTCCTTGTGTTACATTGAGTATATTGAGATGGAATTGATGTATCCTCCTTTGAGTTGTACATTACTTAGATGTTTCATGTATGATGTGTTGCTAGTCTTGAGTCATTAATTCCATTAAGTGTCTGGATCGTCATTCGAGGATGAATGTTCCCAAGGGGAAGATAATGTAACACCCAGAAAACTAGTAGGTGTAACTAGAGCCTTATGTGAGAGTTTTAGATTTTGATTTGTGGGTTAAGGTTGTAAAATTGATTCCCGTACTTAGGATAAGGTGTTTAACGGTTAAACATCAAGGTATGACCCCCTAAAAACCAACCAAGGGTCCTTGGGGAGGACCCTAAAGCCTAACCCCCAAAACTACCCAAAGCTGCCCAAAAAGGGCCACCTACAGATGGCATCTACGGCCAGTAGGTGGACCCATGCACCGTAGGTGGGTGTCGTGGGGGAAGGCCGTTGAAATAAGCTCCAATCCATGGACCTACGGTCTTGCAGAACGGCCAGTAGGTCCATTCATGGACCGTAGGTCCTGGGTCGTGGGTCACACCTTTATTGCTGTCCAAAGCGGCAAAAGTAAGGGGTAGCTTAGGTAATTCCTAATTAAGTTAGTTTATTGTAGAGTCGTTTTATATTGTTTATTTAGACCTATATAGACTTTTTAATCCTTTAACCACCTCATATATTTCATAATTCCCAAACCCAATATCATAACCAACTTAACTTCTCCAAAAATCTTCTCTCTAAAAATTCCATAGAAGAAGAAGAAGAAGAAGAAGAGTATCAACTTAAGGCTCGAAGAAGGGGGCTTTCTCACATGATTTTTTGGATTTCTTCACCTAAGGTATGGTAGTCTTTGAATCATGGAATGCATTCATCCATGAAGTCCTCAAACTCTCAATTTCAAAGTAGAAAAGTCTCCAAAACCGAGGGTTTTCACTCCAAGTCATGGATTCTTTCTAAAAACATTTTCAATGATTTACTATCTTATATTATGATTGAACTGCTGTTTTATGATAGTTTTAAGATAAAATCTCCCATGAGTCCATGAATTCCCCATAACCCTAATTTATGCCTTAGTGATGTACGTGAATTCTAGTAAGGTGAATACTATGAAATTATTCTTGTAGTAGTTTAGTTATTTTAATCATATTATTATACATGCCTAATGCAGCTTTTCTAGGTGTGTTGGTGAATTATGATTCCTGTCCCTTGAAGGGCAAATTATGAGAGTTTTGTATAAACATCATGTTTGTGTACATGCTTTGTGAATACTCTGAAGGTAATGTGATCATGAATGTAATGCAATTGTGGTGTTGTTGAAAGTCTATTCTCAATTATACACCAGTGAATGATGATTACATGTTGTGAAAGGTCTTCTCGATGTATAATATACCTTTAATTGATAGGCTTAGCGCATCCTCTTCATGTGTAATTAAAAGTGATCTTGATTGATATACCTTGAGTTGGTAGGGTTAGGGCATATTTTTCTGGGGTAACTAAAACTATCTTGACTTAATGAACCTTGAATCGGTAGGCCAATGAGACCCCGTTCCTAAATGACTAATGAAGTATTCTAAGGCTTTGTCTTGAATAGATAGGCCAATGGCATTCCTTTCTTGATGAGTCAATGAACTATTGTAATTATTAACCTTGAATCAGTAGGCCTAAGGAATTTCTTTCATGAGTGATTAATAATGAACCTTGAATCGATAGGCCAATGGTACCCTTTTCACGAGGATTCAATGAGCTATCCTAATAATGTGCCTTGAATGGATATGCCAGTGGCATTCTTTTCATGTGTGTAATAATGTTCCTTGAGTCAGTAGGACAATGGCATCTCTCTCATGTGTAATAATGCTAAAAGAGAATGAACTACTCCATGGGAATTTAGTGGTTAGAACCGAGTGGATATTGTGTGGTGGAAGCTATCCCTATGTTGGGCCCGGTTTCTAGTAACAACCTCCTTATGCCGTAACTATGTGCCCACATAGGACATTATCTTGTGGATCCACCTAAACTAAAATATTACCGATTATACCTTAGGCTAGTAGACCAACTCTTTGTGTGGGACATGACACCGGATTCCATGATTTGCTCACATGGTCTATGTCGATTAGGGATTATTCCCGTCATGTGAGTTATGTACTATGGTTACTCAAGAAGTTCTATGAAGTGTGGGTAGGGGTATGGGATTTTACACATGCTTTGAACGAGTAGGCTTTGAGAGTGGTTATGGTGTGTTCCTCGAATGTCTTAATGTCTAATGAAATGAGTATGCTTATAATGAAGCTATTAAGAATATTGACATAAAAACTAAATGAAAGGATGATTGCTTAACTTGTATTGTTGTTACAAGTTGATGTCGTTCATATGACTTGTTAAATGTGAATGTTCCTTGTCTATCAGTATTAACTAAAGATGGGATCAAACAATGGTAAGCATGACTATTGTTCCCTCAAACGGATACTTACTATGAGTCGTATTATGGGATGTCCTTCATACATTGCACAAGTATAACTTAGGGGTACCTAAGAGATGGTTCTATTATGTTATAATGTTTTATAAGTTGAATATGCTTATGACTTATGCTTTATACTAAATTTCATGATGTTTCTCAAACTTGGCATAAAGCATGGTTTTCAACTAAAATGTCATTTTTAGCATGTTTTCAAGGATTTTTATGTATGGCAATCATGCTTTGTGCATTTTTGTACTAACCCATATATCATCTATATTTTTCTACAAAGTGTAGGTTCTGGAGTTTGAGGTGATAAGGATTTGAGGATGTATGAGTCATTAGTAGTTTCCATTCTTGTCATTTTATGTTTTAGACATTGTTCAAGGATTGTGACTCTATTGTTGATTCAAAGATTCTAGTAGATGTCTAATTGAGACCAGTTACATTTCCGCCTTCTTTTATAAAAGACTTCGATTGTATGGATAAAAGTTTTTAAATTCTGCATCATTTCTTATGTTTTATGTTATGATATGCTATGACGCTTGTATGAGACTCTTCAGAGTGTTTTACGCCGTGTCACATCTAGGGTTAGCTCTTAGGTCTTTACAAACATGGTATCCGAGCACAAGATTTCGGATTATTTTAGGATGATGTCTCATAAGACACATGTAGTAGAGTCTTGTTCATGTGTGTGAAGCATGCCACATTTATGAATGAAAGGCTATAAGATGCTAGGAGATTTCAATTTCTTCATTACTCTTAAGTTGTGTCGTAGTGTTTAACTCTAAGAGTCCCTCTCCTAACCCTTCTCTTATGTCTTCAGGATATAAATACACAAAGGTCTAACACAAGAAGGATCGAAGAGGAGAATGTGAATGAGGGAGTTCCTCCCCAAGGTCCTCAAGCTCCTCAAGTTCTGATTGATTTGGCGGCTATAATGGACATGGAGGTTAGGTCGCCTTGTGACTTATTCTTTTATACTAAAGTTCATGATGTTCTCAAACTTTGCATAAAGCATGGTTTTCAACTATAATATCCTTTTTAGCATGTTTTCAAGGATTTTTATGCATGGCTACCATACTTCATGCATTTTTGTACTAACCGATATATCTTCTACATTTTTCTACAAAGTGTGGGTTCCAGTGTTTCAGGTGATCTTCTTTTGATACAAGCTTGAATCGACTATTCTCCTAGATTGTGGTGAGTCCTTCAGATTCAAGGACTTATGAGTCAGTAGTAGTTTTATTTCTTGTCATTTTATGTTTCGGACATTGTTAAAGGGCTGTGACCCTATTGTTGATTCAAAAATTGTATTAGATGGCTAATTGAGACAAGTTAGACTTTCGCTTGCTTTTATAAAAGACTTCTATTGTATGGAAAAAATTTTAAAATTCTGCATCATTTTTTATATTGTATGTTATGATATGCTATGAGGATTGTATGAGGCTCTTTGGAGTCTTGTACGTCGTGTTATATCTAGGTGGTAGCCCTTGGGTTGTTACAATATTGTTTCTGGAGGATTATTAATAAAGAAAACTTATACCGATGTGATAACTATACGTGATAGGGTTAAAAACAGCAGGGCTTGGCATATTAGAGTCTTTGAAATCATTAAAAACAGAAAAAGAATGTGATCGAGATATGGATCATTTAAAGAGTTCGATGGATATTCTCTCTAATTAGAAAGGCTCATCTCGGTTGCTATGAACAGACCAATGGTGAATGAAATTGGGCCACAATACTTTTTGGGTACTGATTAAAAATATTTAGGGTAAGATACTCTTAGGCAGAAATTTGGGGTAGGTGAGGTAAAAGACCATTCGAGAATCGATGGGGTGATATGTCTAGGTATAAGACCATCCGGGATAGGTTGATCCAATGGTTAATCAGAGATGAACTCCATAATAAGTTCTTGAGGTTGGACCAAGGCTTTATGACATTGTATGAGTATCAAATAAGGTTTCATAAGCATTGTCATGAGTCTTTGATGATATTGCTTACTAAGAAGAAGAGGGTTTGTTGTTGTATTACCATGTATCCATAGTTGTAGTAAGAAGCTAATAGGTTGTTAAAAAGTTGTTGGTGTTAATTTGGGTGATTCCCTTTATGGATAGGTAAAAGTTGGCTGTAGAAATTGAGATGATTAAATTGAAAATGTCAAGTCCCAGAAGAGTTCTTATGGACCAATAAGATGGTCCAAAAAAAGTTATGAGTCCCATAAGAATTGGTCCTAGAAAGGTTCAAGACATGGTGAAATCTTAATAGATACAGGTTCAATGGATGGGTTTATGGACCGTACAAATCCCTACGGTACGTAGCCTAGAGCTCCTATGAAGGAGGTGGGACTTAAGGGAATTTTGAACATGGGTTCCACGTAAGGGACCTACAAGTCGTAGAAAGGTCTATGGAATGTAGACCTTGGCCGTGGAATTTACAAGAAAATTAAAGTCCCAGAAGTCCATCTATGGTTGATGAGTACGGTCCATAGAAGTTTATACGGACCATACATAATGTCCATAGAAGTGGTTCAACAGCTTTTAAGCAGGGTTAGTTTTGTCTTTTCCCACCCTTTCAAACACTAACCACGAATTTTTCACAACAAATTAAGGATCTAAACAATACTGTTCGACCCTAACATCCCCATAATCACTCCGAAGATATAGACCAAGGATCCAAGAGGAGAAAGCTAGTTTTTTCAAGCATACGTCATGTTTCTCCAGTAACTTTGTTTTTCAAGGTATGTATGGCTTCATAGTTTTGGAATAAGTTCATCCTCACTCCCTATATCTAAATTCAGTTAGTAAAGAGAATAATCTAGGGTTCTACCCAATGTTCTATGAGTTTCCACATTGTGTTAGGTTCTTTTGTCGAGTTTAGATTCTTGAGAATTGTAATAATGCTACTTTATACATTTGATATTTTGAGTTCTTGTTGATGGTTTATATTATCATGTGAACAATAGTTATTGACTTTTCTTGAAAGCTTTTGTATAAATATTCCTATTCATTGACTTTCAAAATATAAAGTGAGTCCAAGTACAAGCTTTAAAATATCTTTTCATAATCATTTAAGGAAAAGTAATGGTTCAAAATGTATTATTTTATACTTAGAAAGAAAGTACTATTTCAAATAAAACATATATAAATTTCAGAAGCATTTCAGATAGATTAAGTAAAGTTCAATTACTCATCACAGAGGGTCTTGTGAGTATCAACTCAACCTAGAGAGTACCTTTATATAAGCATATATAATAATATTTTGGGAGTGATATTGAGCAGAGATTGGGTAAGAATTCAAATGACTCAAACCCCATAAACTACGTCTGTTACGACCCAACTTCCTGAGTCATGTTGGCACCTACTATTACCGATCGTAAGTAAGCCAACATGTACCCAGAACGACAAGTAATGAGTAAAAGGGTAGAACTAACTGTAAAATAACACTAACAGCAAGAAAAGATAGAAACAAAGCAAGAAGAAATACTATATACAATAGAAACCCTCAAAAAAGCCTGGAAGTCATAAGTTTAGAGTTGTCTAATATGAACAAATACAAGTCCAACAAGTAGGCCACAAAAATCCATCTTAAAGGATAAAGACTAGCTAACATATATATTGAAGGAGACATGTTGATCGAGGATGTCAAGTGCTCGCCCTCATCACCAATATTCAAAAGCTACAAGAGATGGCACAAACAATAACCACTGGTAGTTGTTACTAGGACATGTAGCACGAAAAAGATATAAAGTGTAGCCTGAGTACGCAAAAACGTACATAGTACGTATCATAGGCCGATTGATTAAGAAAGGTTAAAGTAATAAGAAAAGATCCAATCTAGACACAGAAAGAGGTCCATGCAGATATGAAAGAAAGCACACAAGAACCAAAAATAAATCTAAACTAAACCTAATTTGACCCTGTAAGCCAAGAAGGTACACTCATGCATAAGTTAAAATAAAATTTGAATAGACCTCCATAAGCCTGACAGGTACATAGAATTGCTAAGACTACTAGAGTGAAGTGCCTTAATCCAGCTCCAATAAATGTACTCCAACCTTGAAACCGATGTGGTTGCCTCTAACTAGAGGTGGCAACCTCGAACCGTAAAGTATCAGCCTCACACTGGGAATAATAGCCTTAAACCATCAACATGAACCCCTGATTGGAGATAATGGACTCAAACCATAAACATCGACCTCAAATAAAAAATAATCACAGTGTCTAGTCAACTCCCAACCCAACTATCAAGAGTGACAAAGGGGCACGTCAACCCTAAAGGATTCCAATGTCAAGACTTAGTCATAGTTGTATGATGGCACCCACAAGCATCAACAAAGGTCTCCAATCATAGGGCAATCCTATCCTAAGTCATTGTGAATCAACACAAAACCTCTGGTAACGCATCAAAGCCAAATAGCTTAGGAGAGAAGATAAAAAGTCTAAAAAATTGAGAAATGGCCTAAGCTAAGGCTCATAGTACCAGACTTAAATTTATTATTCTAGTCTACAAGTATCTAGTCCGTCCAAAATAAGCGGTAGATTTACACTCATTTGAGGACTATTAAGATCAATAACCAATGTCCATAATGCCTATAATATTCTAATGATAATTTATGATTTGTAGCTATGAAGGCTAAGGTACAAGGCAATGTTAAATATTTCGAATAAAGTCTAAAAACATGGAAAGAAGTATAAACTCCACATTATTGATCGCCTAACAAGAAGGGTGGATCACCCAATTGGCACGACCTCACAAAAAGTAACAATGCTTAACACATGAAATAATTGAGGCAAGTCAGCAAACTTAAAAGGAAACGTGAGTCACCAAACGTAAAGCGCGAACATGCTGACCATCACTAAATGTGACATGAATGGGATGAATAAAGGTGGTACTTGGTGATTTGCCAAATGTGAAAGGCAGACTCAAGCGACCTCGCCAATGAAGGTTGAAACACCTGAAGCTTAAAACAAGAGAAAAGTGAGCTAAGGAGAAATCGATGATCCACCGAATGTGCTTGGAGAGTCCGACTAACATCGTGTTAATGGTCATAGATTGAATTTTGGGCCAAATTTTGGTAAACGATAAATTTTCCAAACGAGAGAGAAAGAAGCGTGCAAAAATCTTTTCTAGAAACTCATCTTAATACTCTTTCTCTAGAGTTTTATAGTGAGAATTACTTTACCTTCTAAAGAACATATTTACTTTTGGGGTTTTCAACTTTGTTCTTAAAATTTAAAATGTGAAGTTGAATTGAAATTGGGTGTTGCTTATAATTTATTTATTTCACGTCACACGTGGCTGCTTTCGTTGAAGGTATAATTTTCTTAGACTCTGTGACGGGTGGGTAAAAGCCCAAAGCCGAGTGGTGTAATTATGGGTTGGGTGTTGATTTAATGTAATGTGGTATTTTGTTATGCTTTGTTTTGTTGTTGGTGATCAATAATTTGGGCTAATTCTCATTGGGTTAACTGATGGGTTAAAGTTTACAACTAAATACTACTTTTGATCTCCGATTTATGCTCAAAAGAGATTGACTGGAGAGGGTAATTAGTTTAAAACTTGCAACTTACGTTTGATGTCTATAGCTTACTTGAAGAAGAGATTCATGGGTCAGATCTATTTTCCCTATTTCTGCATCGAAAGAGAGTAAGGTAATGAGTTTTTTAGTTATGCACATAGATGAGACCGAAAGGATATTCTATGAAATGATGGTATTAGATCGAAAGAATATTAGTGTAATTGAAGATGTCCGAGACTATCCATGAGTGTTCAACACTATAGAGGAACATAATTTCCTCTATGTGATGTCGATTTCCGATCCCCACACACCCAAACTACATGTTACTTGTTTGAATTTATGAATTTTAAGTTTAATTGTGAATTTTTATACTAAAATTATATTCATAAATTTGGTGGAATCATCCACCCATTCTTCCTATTGCTGCAAATGAATTAATATACATTCTCAGTTTCTTGATAGATTTATTTTATATTTGCTATGACTGCTTACTCATTGGATTTGTTTTACATAGTAGTTTGAGTGTTATAAAAAAATTACGACGTTGTTGGGGAGTGATGGCTAAGAATTCCATTTGAGAAGTTAGTTTGTAATTTTTTCTAGTTATTATAGAGTGTTGCTTGGTGTTGTGGTTTGTTGATTTGTAGGTTGAGAGCATTAGTTAGCACAGTAGTGAAGAAGATAATCACTACAGACAAAACAACAGTATATGTGATTTAAATGACATGCACATGAACGTCATTCAAATCACAAGAGCCATCCGGTTACCTCCTATAGAAGGGAGGGAAGTTTTTCATGTAACTGGAAAAATGTAACAGCTCAGCTCCTGCAATTGACAAGAATGTTTGGGGGTTTAGCTCATGAATAACCCCATGTACACCTTGATAATTTTTTGGATGTATGTTGGCCGTTTGTGTTCAAGAACATTTCACAAGAGTCCATAAGGTTGGGGTTATTCCCATTTTCTCTGACGGGTAAAGCTACAAGGTGGTTGGTAGAATTTCCAAATCTTCAAATCATATCACGACCTAGTTCATGCAAGATCTCAAGGGTCTTTTAGGCTTGTAATGGGGTTGAAGGTTAAGGTATGGTCAATTTGGCTCAGTTGCCTCACCTTTTCAAAGCATTGTTGCAATTATCTTCACCTCTTCTCAAGTAGTTTTCATTCTTTTTCACTTGAGAACTCAAACTTTGACTTGTTAATCAATTTATTGGGAACCCATTTTTATTTTTAAAAAATTTCTTTTTCATATCAATTTTCAAATGGTTGTACATCACAACCTCTTTTTTTTTTATATATAAGGAGGGGTTCCTTCTTTTCGTAACACACTTCAAAGTTGAGTTTTACTTCATCTTTCATTGACTTCCACTTGATTTTCTTTCCTCCTTAATTTGTACACCCCAACTTAGGCATTTGGTCGAAGGTGGCAATTCAAACAAACCAATTTTTTGAAAATAATAAATGGGTGAGACATTAGGGATAATTTGGCTCAAGAGGTTTCAATACGGTTGTCAACAAATGTTTTAGGCTCAAATGATGTCAAAGTGATTGCACACCCTCAGAAGGTAGTCACAAAAAAGGTATGAACATTTGGGTTCCCTCTCAAAATTTCTACCCAAGATCATTAGTTATATACAATACCAACACTAAGAATAATACTCATCATGAGTTATACACAAGACATCTATATTGAACACAATTGATCCTCAAATCATTATCAATGAAAACTCAAGGATTTCCAAAACTTATGGGGAAAATGAAAATGGAGAGGCATAAAATGAGCTACTAAACTATCAAACAACTAAAATAAAACCAAAAATAACAAGATACTACAATTATCCTAAAGTATAACTGAAAGTAACAGAATACAATAAAAAATGGAATATTGGCACAAGTTCCCTCAGCCCCACTGAAATTAAAACAACAGTGTCTTCAATGCAAAATAAGAGAAACAATGGCCCAGACCTACCTCTCCTACAGATATCAAGAGTTTCTTGGGTTTGTCTGACTATTACAGAAGGTTTGTGGAAGGATTTTCATCCATAGACTCTCCATTGACTAAGTTGACTCAGAAAAATGTCAAATTTCAGTTGTCAGATGATTGTGAGAAAAGCTTTGCAGAACTGAAAAATAAGTGGACTACAACTCTTTCTTTGGCTCTACCGAAGGGATCAGATGGTTATGTGATTTATTATGATGCATCCAGGGTCTGCCTAGGTTGTGTGTTGATGCAGCGAGATAAGGTTATAACATGTGTTTCTAGACAACTTAAGGCGAGCTTACAGCAGAGGTGTTTGCACTTAAGATTTGGAGATATTACTTGTATGGTGTTCACGTAGATGTGTTCAAAGACCATAAAAGCCTTTAGTATGTGTTCACCCAGAAAGAGTTGAATATTTGCCAGATATGGCTTTAGTTCCTCAAGGATTTTGACATGAGTGTGCTTTACCATCCTGGTATGGCCAATGTAGTAGCAGATGCCCTTAGTAGAAGATCTATGGGTAGTTTAGCACATGTTGCGGATGAAAGAAATGATCTAGCAAAGGATGTTCACAGGTTTTCTCGCTTGGGAGTATGCCTTATGAGCATGTCAAATGGTGATGTAACAGTTCAGAATGGATCAGAATCTTTTGCTAGCGGAGGTTAAGAAAAAGCAATACAATAATCTAATATTGCTTCAATTAAAGGATGCAGTCCATCAACAAAGAGTTAAGGTATTCTCCCAATGGGGAGATGGTGTGCTTTGCTATCACAGTCGATTATGTGTTTCTAATGTGGACGAGTGGAGAGAGCATATTCTTGAAAAAGCCCATAACTCTAGGTATTCTATTCATCTGGGCTCCACTAAGATGTACTGTGATATGCGGGAAGTCTTTTGGTGGAATGGCATGAAGAGTGATATAGCAGCTTTTGTGGCTAAGTGCCCCAATTGTCAACAAGTGAAGGTAGAACATAAGAAACCAACGGGTATGACTCAAGAGATCAATATTTCTACTTGGGTGTGGGAAGTGGTCAACATGGACATCATTACAAGTTTACCTCATACTCACAGACATCATCACTCTATTTGGGTGATTGTCAACAAAGTTACTAAGTCTGCACGCTTTTTAGCTGTCAAGATTATAGATTCGACGGAGGACTACGCCAAGATTTACATCAACAAGATAGTCAGGTTGCATGGGGTTACTTTGTCTATCATCACAGATAAAGATCTTCAGTTTACCTATCATTTCTGAAAGTCATTTCTGAAAGTCATTTCAGAAAGGTCTTGGTACCCAGGTTAATCAAAGCATAGCATTTCATCCATAGATGGATAGTCATGCAGAGCATACCATTCAGACCTTAGAGGATATGTTGAGAGTTTGTGCGATCGACTTCAAGGTATTTGGGATGATCACATTCCTCTTATAGAGTTCACCTACAATAATAGTTATCATTGTAGCATTCAGATGACCCCTTATGTGGCATTATATGTGCGTAGATGTAGATCTCCAGTTGGTTGGTTTGAAGTAGGTGAAGCAACCTTGATGGGCCAGATTCAGTTCATGATTCTATAGAGAAAGTGCATCTCATTATAGATAGACTTAAGAAAGCCCAGAGTCGCCAGAAGTCCTATGCATATGTAAGGAGATGGGAATTAGAGTTCCAAGTTATGATTGGGTTTTTCTAAAAGTGTCACCTATATAGGGGCTGATGAGATTTGGCCAGAAAGGGAAGCTCAGTCCCAGATTTGTAGGCCTTTATAAGATCCTTAAAAGGATTGATAAAGTGTCTTATGAGTTAGAGTTGCCAGCAAAATTAGCAGCAATGCATCCGGTCTTTCACGTTTCGCTAATGAAGAAGTGTGTGGGTGATCCTACATAAATAGTGCCACTAGAGAGTGTGGCTTTGAATGATAGTCTCTCTTATAAGGATGTACTAGTTGAGATTCTTGACCATCAGGTTAGGAGGTTGAGAAACAAAAAAGTCGCGTCAATTAAGGTTTTGTGGAGGAGTCCATAGAGGGAGCTACTTGGGAAGCAGAAGCAGCCATGAAGGCCAAGTATCCTCATCTCTTTCCTTCATATTCAACTCCAACTTGAGGTAATAGTTCCTCTCTAGTTTGGCAGTCACTCATATGTATATTAAGTCTTAGTATCACGTACCTTCAGTGTGTACTTTCATTTTCAGCGTATTTGCATGTCCTTGGAACTTAGTTCAGTCAGAAATCAGTTTTAGTATTTTTGTGGTAGGGTTTGCAGCCTTTTCCCTCAATTTCAACTAGTTTAGTCTTCATTCAAGGATGAATGTTCCCAAAGGGGAGATAATGTAACACCCCGTATCATAGACAGACCTTATTTTAGATTTTAGGAGCTAGAAGTGCCACCGACGAGCACCTCCTACGGACCGTAGGGTGACCCACGGTCCGTGTTGGTGGTCTGTGGATGGTCACCTGTAGCCCTCCCACAAAAGCTTCAGAAAAATCTTCTAAGTGTTGACCCACAACCAAAACCACAACACATAGGTTAGGCCACGGTCCATGGTCAAGGTCCGTAGGGCAAACCCTAAGTTTCAGCTCCCAGTCCCTCATCAACGGTTGACTAGCACGGACCGTCGGCCCTATCTATCAGTGGCATCCGACAACATCTAAGTCAGGGTTTTTTTTGTCTTTGATTATGCTTTGGACCACTGAACTACTTTGTTTAAACCCTAAACTATGTAATTTTGGTCAATTTTAGTGTAGAAATATAACGAGAACTTACCTAAGTCAGATCATTCATCAAAACATAGAAAAATTAGAGCGTACGAGGAGACAGAGGTCAAGAACCCTAGTTCAAGAATGCAATAAGATTTCATCAGTTCCAGCCCCAAAATCGATAGATTTCTCCGTGGAATTTGCCACAAGTAGGTGGGATTACACTAGTGGGTTCCTTTCGCCCATTAGGTCCCAAGATTTCACTCAAACTCTTGATTCCCTTGATATTATTTAGACCTAGGGTTTCTTGAATGTTATAAATGGTTGGGTCTTATCTTTTAGAATGATCCAAATTAGATTATCATGTTGTTTCTTAGTTTCTTGCTTGAAAATCAGAACCCTAGCTATGATGTTCGTTTAGTTCACGAATTGAGCATGTAGGTCAGTTATTTCAGTTATATACATACTTCAATTTTATGAATGTCATATTATCAGATATAATTGTTGCATTCTCAGAGTTTGCATTTCAGAAGACCGAGCTATCCAGTATTACATAATTCAGTCATAAATATGTTAATTTCACTATCAATTGGGAGTAGCTTAATACCGATTGGACTAGGGTTCTAGTGCAGCCTTATAGTCCCAAAACTACATGCTTCGTAGGTTGTAATTCCCCTTTGTGGGCATCATTTTAGTGATACCTCCAGTCATGCCTTTATACCTCTTGAAGGGTATATTGGGTCCTCTCGATTGGGCGTATACATCGGACTCCACATTTACCTTATATAGTTTTATGTCGGTTATTAGTAGCTCTCACAGTATAGTAAGATTCTACTGCATTGACCATGTTATATGTTATAGTTGAGTATTCAGACTCAATATATCATGTACTTGGTCATTGCATTCAGTTAGCTCACTATTCAGTATATCTCAGTATTTATGTAATATTCATATTATATCATTGTTATTATTTCTTTATTCAGTTATGATTATTATTCAGGTTTACTCTATACTTCATGCTCAGTACCTTTCAAGTTCTAACGCATACTCTATACTACATCTTCTTGTGATGTAGGTTCAGGTTCTCAGTTTCCAGTTCACACATAGATCGTTTCTTGGTCTCTAATTCAACAACATTAGTGGTGAGTCCTCATTCTTCGAGGACGAGTAACATGTTCTCTTTTTATTTTCAGTCTTTTAGTTTTAGTTTTTCTAGACTTAGCTGGGGAATGTCCTAACACTTCATGTTAGTAAAGGCTTATTTCAGACATAGTTAGTTTCAGCTTTTGTATTCATGTTTGACTTTTCAGTTGTTGTTAAACTCTCAGTTTTCTTATATATTCAGATAGTATGGGTATTCCCCATCATTTCATTTTATGTTATGATTTAGCTTCCGTGTAGAATTATCATATTTCAGTTACCATAGTATGCTTCCGTTATGCCAGCAGGGTTAGATTGGGGCACTGGTGATTCTAGGTCCCGTGTCCACATCCAAGGGGTAGCCTCGTGGAGTGACAAATTGAGTTACTTTCAATCCTCCAGTTCAGTGTTTGTTTCATTCAGCCTTATTACATATCGTACATTCAATGTAGTAATGTCATTCAACATGCATCATTTTACGATGCAGATATTGGTATCCAGGATCATCAATAGGCGCTTCATTAAGATATTATTATCGATTTGTCATATTTCGATGAAACTTCATTTCCTTTGGAAGGCTCTAGTATTTTTCTTAGTAGTAGTAATGTTTTGAGGTGTCGTAGGTCCTGTCTTGACACATATCTTCAAACATTAAAAGCTTCGTAGATAGGCACGGTTAAAGAGTCTTATAGTAGTTTTTGCTTATGTGTTGGTAACTTTACTATCATATTCTTTAATTTATGCAATTTTAGATTAGTATTTGTTTAAAGTATTTTCTTCAGTCCTTGATGGTATTGTGTGCTTGAGTTAGTCTTCCTAGAACTATTCACTAACAACAACGAGTTGCTTTGGGACCAACAATGGTTTCTAAGAGCCGGATACATCAAAGGTGTAGGCTCAGGGCATGACATTTGCTTTGTTCGTGGGTTAAGATTTTTGGTGTAGATTGAGACTGCCACTTTGGCATCAATGGGCCACTCCTTGTTGGGTGTAGTTGACTATGTCAGCAATATGGAAAAGCTCCATTGCGAGGCCCATGGGGAAGTGACAAGAGGGCTCGACATTGGGGTAGCTACAATGGGTTCCATTCAAGAGGCAAGTACTCATATGATAGACCTCAAAAAAGGTTTTAGCATGGTCAGTCTAGCTTGCATATCTAGGCGTCACTCTAGGCTATGTAGACTAATAAGTACAACTAGAGTGATGTTGTTATGGGTCAGAGCATATGGGGTTCAGTGTCAAGTGCTTCAGGTCATGGTGTCTTACTTTATGTGACAATCTTGACAAGCTTTCAATGAATATGGGGAGGTAGATCAGTTGTTGAAGGACTATCCCTAGCAAGGGATGATAGCACCCGCTCCAAATCTAGCTAGACTAGTTGTAGAGATAGCACCTCCAGCTAGAGGTGGTGCCCAGGGTCATAAACAACGTGGCAGTAATTATGGAGTAGGAGGTGGACCCCTGGAGAAAATTCTCACTGATGCTCTGTGTAGAGGAGAAAATGCCCATCTATAAGCTAGTCTAGCGTGAATGGAGGCTAAAGCATTGACGTTGTTATCACATGTATGATTCTTTTATGCCATTAAACCGCCTCAACTTTATTTCTTTAAGGCTCTACTTTTTCATATGTATTTGTGTATTATATACTTCGTATTAGAGTATGAGTTTGGAGACCTTTTCAGTGCAATTGTGTGTTTCGAACCCGGTGCATGCGTCTTTAGTATTTGATCAACTGTTTTGATCTTGTTTGGTGACTATCGAAGGGCGTGACAACTATTTATCCCCATACAGTGCAGTTTTGGATTCTTTTCTAGGAATTTTGCCTTAGACATGCATGACACTCTTTTGTTTGTATGGTAGGCGTCCCGTATTCAGACGGCGGTCGAGGTTATCTCTTTTATTCAGACTCTTAAATTAATGGCTACAATGTGTCTAACTGTTTTGGCTTATGTATAGGATGTGAGTAGGGAGCTTCAAACTATTGATTCAGTCCATGTTATTCGTGAGTTGTGGGTGTTTTACCTACTGAATTAGAAAGGCTTCCCGTTGAGTGTGATATTGACTTTTCTGTTGACCTTGAGGTAGTCACTCATCCTATATATATTATGCCTTCCCATATGGCCCCCATAGAGCTAAAAGAGCTTAGCGTTTAGCTTTAGGATCTCTTAGGTAAGGAATTCATTCAACCTAAATGCAAGCTGACATCTAGAGGTTGATTTCTTTGAGATATTATTTTTATGAAAAGACCTCTGGAGGTCTTGTAACAAAAAATAATTTTGAGGAATATTATTTTTTTGAAATATTCAATAAAAGAATAGCTCGAGTATGTTAGAAAATTAGGTGACTGAATTTTTTTAATTTGGGTTGGCGTAAAAAATAGGACTAGTAATAAAATAACACATACAATTTATATATAATTTTAATGCAGTGTTGACAATTAGTCAAGAGATATGCCTGAGCTTAAAATGTTAGAAGAGGTGTACTTCTAACTAAATAGAAGGATGTAAAGTATATTTAGACATTTTTGAGATAATGTAGGTCCAATTTTGACTATTTTCTAGATAAACTAACATATCTATAAAGTCTATGAGGAAAGGATTTGGCGAAAATTGATGTCCAAGTTAGAAATATTAAAAAATCAAGTTTTACTTGCCTTAAAGTTGGAAGGAGAATTGGTGTTTCTGATAGAGACATTGAAAAAATCTTTCTGCAAATAGAAAGAAATCAGTTCTAAGTGACATAGACATAAATAGAAACACATATGTTAAACAAATTTTTGTATCAACATGAAACTAAATCTGAAACATACATTAAACTGATTTCTATATCAATATGAAACTAATCATTTGTTTAATACATAGGATCTAAATTGGACTTTGAAATTACAAACAAAAGTAAATAACAATAAATGTGCTAGTACTAATTTTTAAAAACCATAACTACTATACTACACAAAAATTCTTGTTTTTTTTTTTATAGCTTGACCAAACATTTCAATTCTCTAAATAAGTGTATTTGGTTTTCTAGAAAGATGATCAAAATGACTATCATTATCAATGAAAATTCATGTAATGTAACAACGTACCTTTGACTTGATTACTACATTGGTTTCTGGTTGAACATCTACTTCCATGCTTTCAAAACCTTCGAAGATATATCTTCTTACATCCCCAATAGATCGACACATACTACGTTTGCTCTCATGGAAGTAAAACTGCAATTAAAGATGAATTTCCTTAATTTTTATATAGAAATTACATTACAAATAAATTAAAATCACAATATTACCAAATAAATAATAGTAAAAATCCCAAGAAACACGTTTGAAAATTTTTGATGCATATAAAACAAATGATACCTTAATTATAATTTTTTATACGCAGAATAAAAGGAAAATTAAGTGCAATTAAATTCTAATTTGATTGCGAATAACTATCACTAAATCTCAATTGTAAAGAGGGACATAAAAAAAATGGCGAAGGTTCATCTAAAACCTTCATTCTAAACAATAAATATTATTAGATAAATAGAAAAATGTGATTGTACTTTAGGAAAGTAGTAAGACTCAATATTCAAATATAAGGAAAAAATATATATAAAATAACTTATATTTCCGTTTCACATATTCCATTTTGACGTTGTCTCCTTTTAGCTTTCCATCCATGTAGCATGTCATAATATTTGCGATTAAGTCCGTATGAATCAGTTGCCATGTCTTCATTCTATTATTTGAGTAGATAATAAATTATTTAAATAGTCAGGCCTCTCCAATTACTAAACAGCTGATTCACAACCTTTTACTATAACAACCATGGGTTTTTAGAACTGATTTTTCATGTTATGTTATATTGTACGTATTTTTTAAAATAATATTTCACTATACTAATAATAAAATAGCCAGACAAATGAATCTACTATAGAAATGTCTAGCAATATTAGTGTCTTTTACAAAGAAATAATCCTAGTAATAAAATGTACTAACCTTTTTAGTTTAATAGTGTAAAAGTTTCCTGCACCTTCAGAAGGTACAATTACAAAGTCAACCAAAGTATTTGCTATTGCTTTGGTAGTAACTAGACTTCTCTTCCTCCTAGCTAGTTTTTTGGGTACTGTGATTGTTTCAACATCATTCTGCCAATAAAAAAATATGTTAAATTTTTACTGTAAATGTAAAAAATGAGAATTCATAGTTGAATTATTTTAAAATATATAAATGTATCATTTTTCAGAAGTAGAATTAAAACAATATAGATTACATTAATCTAAGTAAGGGATAATGATTTTTTTTTAACAACAAACTAAGAGAATGGAGTGACATCATAAAATTGCTATAAAGTTCAAGTGTGTCAATATTCTGTTCATTTAACACCTACAATTTTTCTTTTTCATATCTAATAAAAGACACTAGAAATATCTTCGTCACTTTGACAATCGTGTTTCAGAAAACTAAATAATTTTTAAACACAAATTATTCTCAATAATCAACAATAAGAGACCATATTTATAAGGAAACTATTCTATATGCTTGAATAAAGTCTTCTTATTAACAAATAAGTATAAAAAAACATTAATCGCCCTCAATTGATTTAATATTTAACGCAAGAATATTAAAACCAGTTAGTATTCTATAAGATTCCGCCAAATGTTATATCATATTAAATAGTTGGCTTACTAGGTAAAACATATCCAATATTTTATATAAATAATTTAAGAGAAAATCAACAGATACAAATATAGAATATTTAAATTTTTTATTTAAATAGTTTATAAATGGGCAATTTTGAGAAAACTTTACAAATATTAAAATAGTAGTTTATTAGATTATCTATTAATTTGATTTTTTAATTTTGCATTAGTATTAAAATTGATTACAGGATATACATTTAGATGTGAATCAGTATTTTATATAAGATTACAAATTAATAATCCCAACTTCACTAATATCAAATTTATGTTAAAAAGCTTGATATACCCTTCGAAATTGTGAATTAGTATTGATATACCCCTCGTTTATAAAACAGTCACATATATACTCCTACGTACCTTTACACAAATGAGCAGATATATCCTTTTCGACTGAAGTAACTAAAAAGATTTAAAAAAATCTTTCATTACTAGTAAAATAAAATATATAGAGAGGTGTATTTGACCCTTTCTCACAAAGCTCAAGGGTATGTCTGATCTAGTATACACCGTAATTTCTTCTTATATATATATAAATTATTTTATTTAAAAATAAAATAAATATATAAGGACAAAGTCCAAATGCCACAAACATCCGGTGTTACTAAATGCCCCCAAATTCTCTAACAAGGGTGGAAAAATAACTAGAAATGAAACATAACATAGGAAAATTAAAACATCTGACATGATATAAATAACAAATAAAGTTGTAGAAATCTTACTTGTATTGGCTAAATTGATAAAGGAGTGGGTGCTAGTATGAATTTTGTGTTATCAATTTGGTTTTGTAGAACCTGTAAATAATGCACTTGGTTTTTAATCATTTAAAAGAAAACAGTAAAAAAATGATTATCTTTTGAATCTATTCTCTAATTTTGACTCATTTAAAAGTAAAATTTTTTTTCTCAAATTTCATAAACTCTTTTGCATTCTGAATTGTCAGTACAAAAATGTTTTAGCTAATATCAATGGTAAAAAAACAATCAAGTAAGACAGTTTTAAGGAAAACATAATAATTAATGAATAGTTTTCTTAAAATAATAATAAGAACTTCCGTATATTAGAAAAAACAAATACAGAAAACCTAACCCAAAAATTTCTCAAATGATTAATGCATCTCAAAGAACAAATTTAAAAAATATTGAGCGACTTACTTAGTTAGACGGCAACATACCACAACTTGAGCACCACTAATTATTGGCACATACGGAACTATTTCGCGATAAGTGTTCATTTCATGATCTGAGGAAGCCATGTATATATGAAGATGTAAATCTCAAGAATGAGAGGTAAGAAGAATATGGGTTGATGGATTAGTATATATAGATAATCAAAATTGGAAGAGAGAAAATTTTATTGAATATAGATAACGTTACAATTAAAATAATTATTTATGTTGAATATGCTCTTTTGAAAATATAATAATTGTATTCCTCATATTTGGACTTTTATAAAATTTAAATTTGGTCAATTACTTATTTATTGCTTTAACATGTAGATAATATGACAATTTATCATAATTTTTCTTTTTATGTGAACATAACTAATAAGTTAAGCTAAAATTTACTTGTTCTCCATTTTTGAGATTTTTAATAAAGAAAATTTTGAAGTTAGAACTTTAAGTATCTCAGATTTGCTTACTTCACAAAATTCACATTAGATACACTATACCTTTTAGACACTTAAGCTCCTATGATCTGTAGGTTAATACATACTATTTGAGTTTCACTTAAAGTCAAGTTATTAATTTATGAAATTCGTAATGACATAAAACATATAATTTCCAATAATTTCTTTGATGTATGTGACGAACACAAAACACTTTATAAAATAAGCTCGTGTTGCATTAAAGATAATATAGAAATATATCTTCTCCAAGGGGATTAGTACAAACAATGTTCAAAGAATTATTGGCTTAACACTATTAAGGAGAATTAATTCATTTGATAGAGATGGTTATAAACCACAAGTGATTGACTCAAATTTTAAACAACTACAATTAATTCTGAAAATAATTGAGAAACAACAATTTATTATAAATGAGAGGAGTTAAGTCAATATTAAAATTAGTACCATAATCGAGCTTATGAAGTTGAAGGGTCTATTCAGAGCTATAGCGGGTGATGATCTAAATCAGAACTTAGATAACTTATGGGCACTTTCTGGTCTCTTGAGATATCCAAAGTTAGTCAAACTATCACCCTTTTGAGGTTGTTCCTAGTGTCACTTTCTAGAGAAATAACAATATGGTTGTAACACCTCAAAACTCTACTCTTAGAGTGTGAATCATTCACCGTAAGTATATGATCTTGAGCTGGATGATGTCCTACTTGCTCATATGTTTTTGTCGAAGTTAGCTTTTAGTTACTGCAGTAGTTTTTAGCAAAATAGGTTAATTATTTTAAGGTGAATTTGAATTTTTAATTTCAGTTAGGTTGTTTGAATTGTTGAGATATTTTAGGTTGTTTTAAATTTCAAATTATGCAGATTATATTTTTATGTTGGCTATTTAAATCCCCTCAATGTTTAATAATATTATTAAAAGCTATTGAAAGTCATTTCAATCCATTCAAAGACATTTTCAACCTCTTTGTGTTGCCCATTTTTAAGAAACACCAACAGTGTTATCAAGAGCTTCATTGATCATAAGGGATCTGTGAAATGTTACAAAGACTACCATACATTTTAAACCCATAAGGGCTACCTTTTTAACCCATCTGGGCTACCATTTTAACCCATCAAGGCTACCATTTCAACCAGTGCTTTTTCAACGTACATGCTTTTCTAAATCATTTTTTTACCAAAATAATGGCAAGCAACAGTCTCTCTTTGAATGCCTCAAAAATTTTTATTGGTGAAATCTATCATATTTGATCAGTGAAAATGAAATCATATCTTGAAGCTTATGATATGTGGGAAGTTGTAATGGAAGATATACCCTTACAACCTTTCCACGCAAATCCTATCCTTGCTTAAATTAAATCTCATTCGGATGAAAAAATCAAAGCCAAAAGTGTAATTCAAAATTCATTTATGTATTCGATTTTTTCTAAAATCATTGGTTGTGAGACGACAAAAGAAGCATGAAAAAAAAAAGAATATCAAGGAAGTGACATAGTCAGGCAAATGCAAGTTTTGAATTTGAAACGAGTTTTGGAATCTCTTAGGATGCAAGAGGATGAAACTATTGTTAAGTATTCTGACAAGATTTCTTTTATTGTTAGTAAAATCAGGATGCTTGGCGAGGATTTCAAAGATGACAGAATAGTAGAAAAATTCTTGTGACAATTTCAGAGAGATTCGAATCTAAAATTTCATCTCTAGAAGATTCTAAAGATCTCTTTAC
>JAJOOP010000466.1:0-33798 GCA_029582705.1 Solanum chacoense | reverse complement strand
GCAAATTAAATTTGCAGCAAGCACTCAGCGAGGACTGAGCAGCGGGCTGCGAGCACTCAGCGAGGAATGAGCAGCGGGCAGCGGCTGGCCTGCACTTAAGAGACGACGGACGACGAGCTGAGAGTTGAGAGACGACTAACGAGAGTTGAGAGAAGAGTTAGGGATTTCACTCTTTCAGTTTAGGGATTTCAAATCTGATTGGAATTTGGGTCATATTTGTGGGCTATGGGTAATGGGCCGGCTGGAGCATGGGCTGAAGACTAAAGTAATTTTATTAAGGGTGTAAAGAACATATATATATATATATATAAATTTGGTTTTTCAGTTAACCGATTTTCTTTAGCTAAAAACCGAAAACCGAACCGAAAAACCGAAGTATTGAAATTTGAAACCGAAACCGAACCAAAAAACCGAAAAACCAAAACCAAAATTTAAAAAAATCCGGTTCGGTCGGTTTTTTCGGTTTTAACCATATTATGCCCAGGCCTAGCTGCTACTGGTACTAGTATTCTTGGATTATGGGCTGCACTTTCAAATGGATTGGCCATTGTTGGGGCATTTGTTGTTGATTGTTACTTGGGTCGGTTTAGTGTTGTTGCCTTTGGATCCATCTCCACTCTTATTGACGATCCATTTCATTCAACCTTTTTATAATAATTATTTTGTAATTGTGAGGTTAGATGTTAGAGAAAATAGTGTTTTAGAATTCATGAAACTCTTCCTTTGAGCTAATAAAGATGGCAAAAATGGTGGATTTTGTAAGTTATGTGGGCTCCACAGTTATATTTAACAGTTTTTGGGAGTAAATTGTTAAGTGTAGGGTAAAAGACTAAATTGAACACATTTTGTCATACATTAAGGACTATTTCAATAACTTAGAATATATTAAAGATCTAAAGCAACCCAATACATCAAGGACCATTTTGATCATTTTCTCACTTATATTTGATTCCTCTACTACAGATCTTCCCAAGTAAAACAACTATTAAAAATTCTCCACACGTATTATTCTTAATTTCCTTCCTACCGCGTCCCAAAAATATTAGTGAACTTCTAAACTTGCTCCAATTGGGGCATATTTTGTCTATGAGTTCCTGATCTACTTATCAATCATTTGTAATTTAGTCAAAATTTTGGCACAAAAGAATATTTTCTCCGTTTGAAAAAAAAAATGTATGGAGTTTAAGAAAAAAAAAAGTCTTTTCAATCTTGTTATTTTAAACTAAAGTTATATCAAATATACCAAAATGACTTTTGATTCCGTGACTTTAAATATATTGCGTGAAAAACTGAAAATAAAGTATTACCCAAAAAAGAAAAGAATAATTCTTTTTTAAATAAACTAAAAACAAAAGCATATATTTTATTATTTTAAAATGAAAGGAGTAAAATCGGATCAAATGAAGGTTTTAATCAGTAGAATAATTGAAGAAACCAAGCCCAAAAGTAAACATGATAACTTCATAAAATGTCTTTTGATAAAATAATATATTGCACAGAAAACATGAAATATAAGCTTTTGAGATCTGTGTCATGACTAAAATCACATCTTTCTTATCTCCCCTACATTATTTTTTAATGAATTATAACACACAATGCTTGCATTTGTAACGTTAGAGGGAAATAGTGCTTTTAGAGTGGAAAGGAGTTGTGCCCAAACGAAAAATTAAGAAAATTGCCTTATTCCCGTAAAATAGCTCCTAAGTTCCCAGAATATCTGAAAAAATGGTGAACCTTCACGTATTGTCCGCCCTACTCCCTAAAGATGGTTCTGTAAAGATTTTGCAAAAAAAAAAAACATTCGAAAGACATACCATCAAAATATTCATGAGCTAACACACATGAAAAATTGAGAAAATCGCTTAATTTCTATAAAATGACTCCTAAATGTCCAAAATATGTGCAAAAATGGTGAGGTTTCATGTACTGCTCCCCCAACTCACTATAGAGGGTTCTGTAAAGGGTTTTGCAAAAAAATCATGCGAAAGCCATATCACCAAAATATTTTTGAGCTAACACACACACAAAAGGGAGAAGATTGCCTAATTTATGTAAAATGGCTCCTAATGCCAAAAATATGTGCAACAAAGTGTGAGATTTCACATACTTCTCCCCTAACTCCCTATGGAGGGTACCGTAAATATTTTGCAAAAAATCGTCAGAGAGCAATATCATCAAAATATTCAGGGGCTAATACACATAAAAAACTGAGTAAAGTGCCTAATTCCTATAAAATATCTCCTAAATGCCCAAAATATGTGCAAAAAATTGTTAGACTTCACGTACTGCTCTCTCAACTCACTACGGAGGATTCTGTAAAAGTTTTTCATATTATTAGGCTAACACACGAAAAACTGAGAAAATTACCTAATTCCTGTAAAATGGCTCATAAATGCAAAAAATATGTGCAAAATTTGGGGAGGCTTCAGGTACTACTCCCCCAACTCCCTACAGATGGTTCTATAAAGTTTTTTCCAAAAAATCATTTGGAAGTCATATCACTAAAATAAAAATGGGTTTAACACACACACAAAAAAAAAAATCCCCCAAATCCTTACGGAGGGTTCTTTAAAGGTTTTACAAAAAAAATCGCCCGAAAGATATATCACCAAAATATTCATAGGCTAATAGACATGACAATCTAAGAAAATCGCTTAATTCCTTTAAAATGGCTCCTAAATAACCAAAATATGTGAAAAAAATGGTGAGGCTTCACGTACTGCTCCCCCAACTCCCTACAAAGGGTTCTTAAAGGTTTTGCAGAAAAATTATCCGAAAACTATATTACCAAAATATTAATGGGCTAACATACATGAAAAACTCAAAAACTTACCTAATTCATGTAAAATGACTCCTAAATGCCCAAAATATGTGGAAAAAATAGTCAAGCTTCATGTATTTCTCCCCGTACTCCATATGGAGGGTTCCTGTCATGACCCGAGCCTATACCCTAGACGTGATCGGCACTCGAGAACCATTTCTGATCCTTAAGCGAACCCTTGGCCTGGCTAACTATGACTCACATGACTCTTAAAGATACGCGGAAGTTTAAATAGATAAGCATTTAGACATTCAAAGGAAAGGTTTAGAACTCTGTGTTGAAATACTTAAGATAATTCATAAGTAAACAAACATTCTAAGAAAACAATGGATAACATCTAATTATGTCTGTCTATGAAGCCTCTAACTATTTCAAGATAGATGTCGGGACAAGACCCACGACACCTCAAATACTACTAATAAGTGAAATGAAATTTGAGTCCCCCGGAAGTAAGGATGCCTCATCAAATACTGTTTACGATTGTAAGATGATCTTAACGAAACGCACGTTGATGATCATGAAGACTTGTATCTGCATCATAAAATATGCAGGTCGAATGACGCCACTACATTGAATGTACGAGTATGTAATATGGCTGAGAAAACAGAAACTGAACTGAATGACTGAACACAACTCAACTGAATCAATACATGAACATGAGGTACAAACCATTTAAGCTTACAACGAGATATGCAATAAAAGCAATATGAAAATAATATACGTTACATCTGGGGATTTTATCTAACCGACAACCATTATTATGAGCATAGCAATGATACACCGTTTCTCCCACGTTGCAAGGGTCATCCTATACTTTGCCGGGGTATAGGATGATATGATACTGTAACTATGGATCCATCTATTATGACTTCTCAGAGGCAGTGGGGAGTCGTATGACAAATCAATGTTATCCTGGCTACGTAGTTTTATGGGACTTTTGAGTTATGAAAGACTCTAACCCATTTTGGTGCTCGACACTACTTCCAAAATAATAAACAGTATCAATAATGCTCAATTCACCATTTGAGAAAAAAGGGACTATTGCTTTACTGAAGTACTTTTCAAAAACATAACACATACTTACATTTCAATGAATTCTTATGAACTTATCTTTCAAGCCCGAGAACGACATGCATAACAACTGAAAACTTTTATATTTTTCTGAAAATAGATCCCTTACACTTTTCATACAAACTCACTTTAGTTTTGAATGAACCTTTAGACAAATGATTAGGATATGTAGGGACTTTGAAAGGTAAATAGAGATTATAGGGGCAAGTATAGATAAGAGGAACGTGGTCACAACTTATAGGAACATGCGCCGGATGAAACAAAGAAAAGAATCAGCCCTGTAAACCTTGGCGTACTGCTGGCGCAGGACGCCAGGCTCCGAACTTTAGAAGTTAGGCCTTGGCGCACTACTGGCGGGTCTCCCCGGGGCCTAAATATCTGAATTTAGGCCTTGGTGTACTGCTGACACGTTGCCCCAGGGCCCGAACTTCTGAAGTTAGGCCTTGGCACTATCATGGTGCGCCGCCCCAGTCCCTTCCCCAACACCTCGACGAATTTTCAAGCTTAAATTAGGACCCAAACTTAGTTTAGAATTGGGAAATTTCTCCTAAACTCTTCTTGATTCTCAAGCCCAACACGATTACATGAGAAATTTCAAACAATCTCTTTGAAAACATAAGTTTTACTAAAGATTCACAACACAGAAGAATAAAAACCTACATTGTTAAAGAATTGAACTAAAAATCAAGAACTACGAATCAATCCTTTAGATATAAAAATTTCTTGACTAAATTGATATGTAGGGCGTGAGGATGAACAAGTCCAACACTATGAGAAGCCTTACATACCTGGAACGAACAAAGGTTCTTGGCGAAAATCATTGGAATCTTGAAGAACGCTTGAAACCTAACTTTTCTCCTCTTGGAACCTTGCTCTAATTTCCACTAAGCGTTAAAGAACGTGAAAAAATGGTTTTACATCTGATTAGACCCTTAATTGGGGTGAAGAAAAACGTGGCTAGGCTTAGAAGGAAAAAGGAAAAGACCAAAATACCCTTCTAAAAATGATTGAGATGCCTTTAGAAGAGAGACTTCACTAAAACAGACATAACTTTCTACTCTAAGCTTGAAATTAGACAAACTTGGCGGTGTTGGAAAGAGGACTCAAATACCTTTAATTAGATAGGTCGGGAGCCACCTTATTCTTTATGTGCTGAGAGATATGCTCGATTGAAGTTGACTTACAAAAAAACTGATGGTTGACTGTACGAACATCACTTTAGCTCTTTTCGAAACCCAAGGTGTTAAAGTTCCGTTAAGGTTTTGCAAACATATCATACAAAAGTCATATTACCCAAAATTCATGTGTTAACACACACACAAAATGAAAAATTGCCTAATTCCTATAAAATGACTCTTAAATCCCCAAAATATGTGCAAAAAATGGTGAGACTTCACGTACTTCTCCCTCAACTTTCTACGGAAGATTTTGGAAAGGCTTTGCAAAAAAAATCGTCTGAAAGCTATATAACAGAAATATTCATGGGCTAACACAAATGAAAAACTGAGAAAATCGCCAAATTCCTTTTAAAATAACTCCTAAATGTCCAAAATATGTGCAAAAAATGGTGAGGCTTTACTTACTCCCCCCCTCCCCCCCAAACTCCCTACAAATGGTTCCATAAAGGTTTTGCAAAAAATCATCTTGAAGCCATATCACCAAAATATTCACGAACTAGATAGCTTCTAAATGACCAAAATATGTGGAAAAAATGGTAAACTCTGAGCGAGATAGCTTTAGATTTAACAGACAGTCTATTTTCTATATATCTCACTCACAACTCAGTAGCGATACCCATTTTTCCTACTCTTTTTCTAAGCTAAAAAAATTCCTTAAGATTCAAGAATTTCGAATACATCACTCAATGTCGCGATACAACATGTCTCAATTCCAGATACATCACTCAACGTTTTGATATATTGCGTCTCGGTTTTAGATACATCACTCAATGTCTGATATATCACGTCCCGGCTTTAGATACATCACTCAATGTCTGATATATCACGTCTTGATACATTACCTTTGTTGATACAAGACACACCTATGCTATTACATTGCTCAACTTCCGATACATCGCGTCTCGATACATTACCTTTATTGATACAAGAAACAGATTTTCTAATACATTAAATCCCGATATATTGCGTAAGAGTGATGTATCTGAGAATAAGAGATAGTAGGAATTTTTGTATTTTTTTCAAATGGTAATTTTTTTTTAAAGAATATGGTAAAATAAGTTGTATATTTTTTTATTTTTTCTATTTTTTAACCTTATATTTAATTTTTATTTTTTAAAAATGCATATGGATCATTGTTTATTTATTTTATTCATTCGTAGTAAGAAATGGAGCAGGAAGCCTAAATGATCACACCTTCAAGAAGGAATCCCAATGTCCTTCTTAAGTTTTCCATTCAAATATGTTAGGAATCCTTATCCTCCAAGGAATATTCAAAATTTGAACTCGTTTCTTATCAAAATTTCGGATTATTTTATTTTCAAAATCCACCCATTTTCTCCCTATAAATCACCCTTTTTTGAACACATAAATTCTCCATCATCAAAAACAGAGGGAGGGTTTTCAGATAGCTAATACAGAGTCTCAGGTTTAAGGATTTTTGATAGAAAAAATGTTTTCTTCTTCGGTTGTATAAAGCTTCTTTGTTTATCGGAGTCCAACAACCGTTTCAGTGGTGAAATCTTTGTTGCTGGTCGGAGAAAAGGTAATCCTTTTCTCCTTTTGTTGCTTCATTTTTTAAATTTAATTCTCTAATTAGTTAAATAATAGTACATCTATTTCTGGTATAAGTTTTCTAAATAGTTGCTATTTATTTTTTTATTGTGACTTTAAGAAATATTACTATCTCTATATGTTGTTTAATATAGTATGAATTAGGATCATCTTTTGAATTTTCTTTCCAGATGCTCAATGTCTTGTTGTTTCTTTGCTCTATTATAATAAGTATTTTGATTTGCAGTCTTAGTTCACTGTTTCTCTAAATATCTCATGAAACTGCCATGTATTTTGATTTACTCGTTTTTGGATCTTCATTGCATAGGCTGATCTGACTTACTTTGAGTCCCTCGTTTAAGCATATAATGGATTGAATCTTATGTTTATCAATGAAATCTTTGGCTTGAGAATCCTTTCCAGATAAAAGTATGTTCGTGCTACTATGATTCTTGCTTCAAACATATTTCTCCTTTGCTGCCATTTCTGTAAGATTTAGTGTTAATATAGATTAATGTTGTCACGATCCAGACCATTGTGATTGGCACCCACACTAACCCTCCAGCGGGAGAACCATTACTACAATCCAACTAAGCAACTTAACGAAAACTAGAACATTTAAAGATATGGAAGGAGATTTAAATGACTGACGAAATATGGAGTTCCCATAATATCCAAAGATTCATTAAAACAACTCAACAACTATTGCGAAAAACAACTCTTAGAACTTGAAAGTCATTGTACCAAAATTCTGTAAACCAACAATTCTAAGGAAAGGTGGTGCAACCCCTAAACTAACATAAGCAAAGACTAACTAAAACTGTCTGAGTCCGAAAAGAGTGGACTAAACAAGGAAGGATCCATGGTAGCCTGGAGGAGCTAGCTCACCCTTGAATTCGGTCTTTGATCAATGATCCCCTAACTGAGGTGTATCAGTAGCTACCTGAAGATGCCTGTACTCAACAAAGAACGAGCAAGTGTAGTATCAGTACATAACCACAGTGTACTGGTAGGATCACACGGCCACCCTAATAAGTGAAACATAGGCAAGCAATTGTAACACAGTAAACACACACATATACAAAATACACATATCGATTATCATTTCAAGAAAAAATATACAGTTCTTAATATCAACGACAATTAGACATGAATGTATAATCACAATGGTCCTCTTATGGAATCCACACCCAAACTGTTAGTGTGTCAGAACGTGACACCCGATCCAATATACATGTGTTGGAATGTGACACCTGATCCAATATATGTGTCGGAACGTGAAACCCGATCCAGTCAGCACAACCACAATCACAATCACACCCATAATGAACAATACTCATAGTCATACAATAAAGTAATGGGTTCATGACATGTAATTATTCATATACATATACTCATTTGCATTAGATTCAATTTACATTCCTTATTCTCATACACGCATGCATACAACAAAGCAATTACTGGCATATATCACACAAATAGGAAATCAAACCATCACCTACCTCAAACCAAGATTGAATCCTCCTAAGACACTTAAGCCTTCCTTTTCTAGATTCTTTCAGCTTGTTATTGGTTTATAAATAAGTAATTTAACACAAGGATCAATAAACAAGGCCTAATTTACCCGAATTATAAAAATCTTAATAACCCAAGACCAAACCCATGATCTTATTGTTTAGCTAGGGTGTTTCCCACCATTAACTTCAGGCCAAAACCCTCCCCTAATGATATTTACCCAAGAATCTAAGTTCTATGGATCAAAAAATGAATTAGGGGAGTATTAATCTTACCTTTTGCGCTAGAAGTCGTTGGAATCTATCAAGAAATAGCCTTGGGTCGTCTCTTATCTCTCAAGAATGAAGGTTTGCAAAAAATAATGATTTTGGGGTTTTTCTCTGACTTAAGTCGCGACTGGTCCACTACAACGGACCACATCCCGCCACAGCAGCCCCGCCCTGGCGGAATTAATCCCGCCCAGTCAGCTTGCACGGAGACACAAGCTCAAAATTTGAGTTCTAAGCTCCCATTTCACAACACACTTGGCAACGAGGACGTTCTAAAACTACCCTTTCATGCCAAGATCAATTTTTGGGGAACAAATTTGATTCCATAAAGCCGTACAGGCTCCTTTACGTCTTAGCTATCCACTCATGTGATCAAATTCATAGTTAAAACCCCCATTCATTACCAGATTTCCTTTGACCTCACCTGACTCAAATTTCGTCCAAATCTGGACTAGGCTACAATTTTCCAAGTCACTACTCAAAAGTTTTCTAGCCCAAATTCTTTCCCATTGGCTTTTTTATAATGACAGAAACAAGTCATTACAATAGATATCAATTTACCCATCACTCGTCCCCGAGTGATAAACTAGGAAAAAACTGGCTAATGTAAGAGTAGAGTAGTACCTAAATCATCGAACAACTGGGATACTTGTCTAGCATGTCCTTCTCGGTTTCCAAAGTAGCTTTCTCAACTAGACGATGCTTCCATTGAAATTTAACGGACATAATCTCCTTGGTCCTCATCTTCTAGACATCACAATCAAGAATTGCTATTGGTTTCTCCTCATACAGAAGGTCCTTGTCTAACAACACGGAGTCCCATTTTATAATGTAATCCCCGTCCCCATGATACTTAATCAACATGGAAACATGAAACACTGGATGAACTCTAGATAAGCTAGGGGGTAAGGCCAATCTATAAGCCACTGAACCTACACATTCAAGGATCTCAAATGGTCCGATGTAGCAAGGACTAAGCTTGCCCTTCTTTTCAAATTTCATCACCTCTTTCATGGGTGACACCTTTAGAAGAACTTTCTCACCAGTCTGAAATGTCATGTCCCTTACCTTACGGTCTGCATACTTTTTCCGTCGACTCTGGGGTACTAGAAGCTTAGCTTGGATGCTTCTCACCTTTTCTTCAGCATCTTTCACCAAATCAACCCCCAAAGGATTCACATCTCTAGACTCAAACCACCCTATGGGTGATCTACCTGCCCTCCCATAAAGTGCCTTGAACGGTGCCATGTCAATGCTGGAGTGGTAACTTTTATTATAGGAGAACTCACACAAAGTTAAGAACTTATCCCAATTCCCTCCAAAGTCAATCATACATACCCTCAACATGCCCTATAACACTTTAATAGTTCTCTCTGAATGCCCGTCCGTCTGTGGGTGAAATGCTAGACTAAAAGTGAGTTGAGTGCCCAAACCCTCATGCAATTTTCCCCAAAACTTGGATGTGAACTGTGTACCACGGTCTGAGATGATAGAAAGGGGCACCCTATGTAACCTCACTATTCTTTCACATAAACCTTAGCCAATTGCTGAGCATTATAGTCTACTATGACTGGATTGAAGTGGGCTGACTTAGTCAATTTTTCAACCACTACCCAAATGGAATCAAACTTCCCCAAGGTTTTGGGAAGACCAATCACAAAATCTATCGGTATCCTTTCTCACTTCCATTCAGGGATTGACATTCGCTGAAGCAAACCTGCAAGACTTTGGTGCTCATACTTTGCTTGCTGATAGTTTTGGCACTTAGCCACAAACTCAGCTATGTCTTTCTTCATGCCAGGCCACCAATAAAGTCATTTCAAGTCTCGGTACATCTTGGTCACACCTGGATGAATGGAATACCGCGAACCATGAGATTCTGCCAACATCTTTTGGATCAAGTCATCCACTCGGGGAATGCAAATTCTTCCCTTAAAATTGAGTACACCACCCACATCAAGAACCACATCTTGTGCCTTACCATACACTATCATCTTTCTTAGATCATCCAGACTCTCATCCCCAAACTGTTTGGCCTTGATCTCCTCAATGAAAGTAGGCCTAACCTCAATGCTGGCTAACATCCCACCTTTCTTTGAGATGCCCAACTGCATGAACTTAGACTCCAAGGTTTGAATCTCCTTGGCCAAAGGTCGCTTAAACATACCCAAGCAAACTAGACTACCCATACTCACCGCCATCTGGCTTAATGTGTCTACCACTACCTTAGCCTTACCCGGATGATACTGCATGGTGACATCATAATCCTTAAGTAACTCCATCCACCTTTTCTATCTTAAATGTAGATCCTTGTGGGTGAATACATGATGCATACTACGATGGTCAGTAAAGACCTCACACTTGACACCATAAAGGTAATGCCACAAGATGTTAAGGGCAAACACTACCGTTTCCAACTCCAAATCATGCGTCGGGTATTTCCTTTCATTCACCTTCAACTGCCGCGATGCATAAGCTATGACATTCTTATCCTGTATCAACACAACACCCAAACCGGAATGTGAAGCATCACAATAAATAATGAAATCTTTACCTTCCACCTGTAGTGCCAGAATAGGTGTTGTGGTAAGAAGAGTCATGAGCTGTGAAAGCTCTCTTCACATTTTTCGGTCCATTTGAAAGGCATCTCATTTTTGGTCAGTCTTGTCAGATGTGTGGCAATGGAAGCAAAATTCTTCACAAACTGATGATAGTAGTTGGCGAGCCCCACAAAGCTTCTAACTTCAGTCACAGAGCTAGGGTAGACCCAATTCTTGACTGCTTTGATCTTTCGGGGATCTACCATTACCCCTTCCCTTGAAACTACATGTCCCAAAAAGGCAACTAAAGTCAACCAGAACCAATACTTGGAAAATTTAGCATATAACTATTGTCTCCCAAGGACACCTAAAATTATACGAAGATGGTCAGCATGCTCTTCTTCATTTTTCGAATAAACGAAAATGTCATCAATAAGAACTATAACAAAAGTATTCAGGAATGCTTTGAACACACCATTCATCAAACTCATGAAGGCTGTAGACGCATTGGTCAATCCAAACGACATCACTAAAAACTCATAGTGCCCATAACGGGTCCTAAATGTCTTTTTTTGTACATCCTCAAGCCTAATTTTTTTCAGCTGATGGTGACCAAACCTTAGGTCAATATTAGAGAAAATCAATGCACCCTGCAACTGGTCAAACATATCATCTATTTGAGGCAATGGATACTTATTTCGGATGGTGACCCTATTTAACTGTCGATAGTCTATGCACATCCTCATACTACCTTCCTTTTTCTTAACAAACAAGACAGGATCACCCCACGATGAAGCACTAGGACAGATGAAACCTTTATCAAGAAGCTCCTGGATTTGAGCCTTAAGATCTCGCAATTCTATCGGAGCCATGCTATAAGGAGGGATGGAAATGGGGCGAGTACCCGATTCCAAGTTAATGCAGAAATCTATATCTCTATTTGGAGGCATACCAAATAAATCGGTAAGAAACACTTACTTAAATTTAGATACTACAGGAATAGACTCAGTAATAAATGGAGACTCAACATCAACATCCTGAATATGAGCCAAATATGCCAAACACCCCTGCCCCACCAGTTTCCTAGCCCAAATGAAAGATATGACCTTAGTTGGCTTAGGCTTGTACACCCATTACCACTCTAACTTTTCCCTACCCGGGATCTCTATTGTCATAAACTTAGTATTACAATTAAGCACAACATAATATGGGGACAACCAAGTCATGCCTAAGATTATATCAAAGTCAGTCATATCCAGAATAACCAAATCAGCCCAAGGCTGATAACCCCTAAATAAAACTGGACAAACACGATATACATGTGTGACGATGACAAACTCTCCAACTAGGGTAGAAACATGGATGGGGGCATCAAGTACATCACAAACCGCATCAAATCCCAAGGAAAACTGAATTGACACATAGGAATAAGTAGAACCCGGATCAAACAAAATAGTATCCATTAGGTCACAAACAAAAATAGTACATGTGATCACTGCATCAAAAGACTCTGCCTCACTCTTGCTCGGAAAGACATAACATTGAGCCCTGTCATCTTGACGGACAACCCTCTTTGCCTAGTTGTGCTGCTCCTCTACCTACATTATCATTTCCCCAGCATCCACAGCCTTACTGATTCCCTCCTCGACCACCTTATGGACGTCCTCTACCATTATTACCGTTGCCCGCAGGTACCACTTCTCTAGTCTGCAGCTGCGCAAGGTCAAACATCCGCATGCGGGGAAAATCTCTCCTCATATGCCCAGGTTCTCCACAATTATAACAAGTGCGGTCAAATGACGGCCTGATCCCCGCCGAAGGTGCGGCTCCTTGGCTATCTGTTGTGGAGTTCCCGAGTAACTACCTATAGAAGTGGGCAAGGCTAACTGAATTGGCAGGGCTGCAAGTGTCGGCCTACCTGAACCTCTAGAGTAGGAATCATGGAAGTTACCTGTGCTCTTGGATTTCTTAGCCAAGGCCTTGACTTGCCCATCACGTCGAACTCTTTCCACCTTTTTCACAAAATCTGTCACCTTAGTAAAACTTCTCTCTGCAGAGGTCATGTGAGCAGACAATACCTGTAATTTGGGGTTCAGTCCCTTGACGAATAGACGAATCCTCTCCTCCTCAGTAGTCACCAATTGCATAGTATATCTAGACAAAGCATGAAACTTAGTGTCATAAGCAGCTACAGACATACCACCCTATTCCAAAGCCATGAACTTATTCTTCTTGCGATCCCTCAAAGTTGGGGGCACATACTTTTCCAAAAACAAAGCATGAAACTGCGTCCAAGTGAGTGGGGGCAAGACTGGCGATCTATATTCCACATAGTCTCTCCACCACTGCTTAGCCTCACCCTGAAGCTGGAAGTTCACAAACTCTACTCCATACTGATGTACAATACCCAACTTATGAAGCCTCTCATAACAATCCAAAATGAACTCATAGCTGTCCTCACACTCAGAACCATATAACACAGGCGACTTCATCTTCAGAAACTTAGTCAACATCTCATGCTCATTACCAATCATCACGAGACCTAGTAGGGGATAGAAGAAGGCATCAGTGCCTAAGGCTCCATCCACCTTAGGAACAATAACAACAATGGGGGGATTGGCTGGAGTTTGAGCTATTTTCATTATGGGAAGGGCTCCAGGGCCAACCAATCCCTTCAAAAAAGTCATGATCTTCTGAGCTAACACTTGTCTAAGGAAGGAATACCTGTAGTCTCAGCCTGTACCTCTTCCTATGGTCCAACCTCCTTCTCATACTCAATTTTCACATTCTGTTGTACCTCTTCTTGGGGCTCAAGAGAGGCCTCTTCCCTGGGAGCATTTTCAACTGGGGCTCCACTTCTGGCAGGTGCTATCCTTCCTCAACCCCTACCCCTTGCTCTCCCTCTACCCCTACCTAGACCACGACCTCTTAATGTGGGCTCATTGATGGGAGCTACAGGATGACTCCATTGAAACACGTGTTAACCATTTGCGGACAGAATAGAGAAAGAGATTAGATATCAATTTGGATCGCCAGATACCAATTGGAATCAAGTCATAGCACGAAGGGAGAAAAAAACGCAGAGATTTCCAAAAGTCCTATAGCCTCTTGAAGAAAAGTACAGACGTCTCCGTATCGTTCGACAAGATTCTACTAGACTCATTTTGGTACAATGAGATCAATGAGCCTAGGACTCTGATATCAACTTTATCATGACCCAGACCATCGTGATGGGCACCCATACTAACCTTCCAGTGGGAGAACCATTACTACAACCCAACTACGCAACTTAATATACTAGAACATTTAAAGATACGGAAGTATGTTTAAATGACTAACGACATATAGAGTTCCCATAAACTCCAAATATTTAGTAAAACCACTCAACAACTATTGCGGAAAACAACTCCTAGAACCTGAAAGTCATTGTACCAAAACTATGTAAACTAATAATTCTAAGGAAAGGGGGTGCAACCCGTAAACTAATGTAAGCAAAGTCTAACTAAAACAGTCTGAGTCCGAAAAGAGTGGACTAAACAAGGAAGGATTCATGGCAGCCGACTCACCCTTGAATCCAGTCTTCGATCAATTATCCCCTAGACGAGGTCTATCAGTAGCCGCTCAAAAATGCTCTATAATCAACAAAACGAACAAGTGCAATATCAGTACACAACCACAGTGTACTGGTAGGATCACACGGCCATCCCAATAAGTGAAACATAGGCAAGCAATTACAATACATTAAACATACATATACATAATACACAGATCAATCATTATTTCGAGAGCAATATACAATTCCCAATATCAACGACAATTAGACATGAATGTATAATCACAATGGTCCTCTCATGGAACCCACACCCAAACTATTAGTGTGTCAGAATGTGACACTCGATCCAATATAAATGTATCAGAACATGACACTCGATTGAATATATGTGTCAAAATGTGACAATCGATCCAATATATGTGTCAGAACGTGACACCCAATCAAGTCAGCACATCCACAATAACAATCAAGTAATGGGTTCATGGCATGTAATCATTCATATACATATACTCATTTAGATTAGATTTGGTTTACATTCCTTATTCTCGTACATGCATCCATACAATGAAGCAATTACCGGCATATATCACACAAATAGGAAATTAAACCATCATCAACCTCGAAACCAAGCTTGAATCCTCCTAAGAAACTTGAGCCTTCCCTTTTCGAATTCTTTCCGCTTGTTCTTGGTCTATAAACAAGTAATTTAATGCAAGGATCAATAAAAAATGCCCAATTTACCCGGATTATAACAATCTTAATAATCCAAGATCAAACCCATGATCCTAATGTTAAGCTAGGGCTTTTCCACCATTAACTTCATGCCAAAACCCTCCCCCAATGATATTTACCCAAGAATCTAAGTTTTACGAATCAAAAAATGGATTAGGTTAGGAATAATCTTACCTTTTGTGCTAGAAGTTATGGGAATATGTCAAGAAATAGTCCTGGGTCATCTCTTAGCTCTCAAGAACGAAGGTTTGCAGAAAATAATGATTTTGGGGTTTTTCTTTGACTTAAGTCGCGACTACCTGCTACAATGGACCACATCCCGCTATAGAGGCCCCACCCTGGTGGAATTAATCCTGCCCTGGTGGCTTGCACAGAGACAGAATCTTGGAATTTGAGTTCTAAGCTCCCATTTCACAATGCACTTTCCAATCAGGACGTTTTGAAACTACCCTTTTATGCCAAGATCAGTTTTTGGGAGTTCTATTCGCCCAAATTCGATTTCGAAAAGGCTCCTTAACGTCTTAGCTATCCACCAATGTGATCAAATATCCCTAGACCTCACCTAACTCAGATTTCGTCCAAATCTGGACTATGCTATAATTTTCCAAGTCACTACTCAAAAGTTTTTTGGCCCAAATTCTTTCCCTATTGACTTTTCTATAATGATGGAAACCAGTCATTACAAATGTTCTGTGCATAGGAGAGATTCAAGCTCCACAAAATCTCTCTTTTGGTAAATGATTGCTATGTGTTTGAATTATTCTTTTTATTTTCACCTCTATCTCATATCAATGTTGCATTCACTTATAAATTAGTCAAACTTACTCTTTTATTCTCTCCGTGTCATGACCCAGGAAGGCCCCCTAGAGGTAACATGGTGTCCAAGACTCCGAAAAGTCTCATACAAGCCTCTTAGCGTATCATAATATAAGCATAGAATGATAAAGAGTAAAAACGCAATTCAAGTCCAAAAGTTTCATATAGAAAAGTGGAAGTCTAGACTTGTCTCATTTAGCCATCTATTACAATACTTGAATCAAAATAGGGTCACAGCCCAAACAACATAATCCGCAAAGGAAGTACAAGAAAAGGAACTATAAAGATAACATCCTTCCTCGAATCATGAGGACTCACCAACAAGCTAGGAGAAATGAGCAAATCCAAGCTTAGCCACAGTGGGGACCACCTTGAGAATCAGACCCTACACTTGGGAAAAGATATAGGAAAATATGGGTTAGTACAACGATGCACTAAGTATGGTTGCCATGCATAAAAGCATTGAAATCATGCTAAAAGGGACATTAGTTGAATGTATGCAATTTACTAACTTTAAAGCATCATTTTGAAGATAATGGTAAAGTATAAGTCATAAGTATGTTCATTACATAGACTATTAAATCATAAGAGAAACATACCATAAGTACCCACCCTCAGCTGATACTTATGCAATGCATGAATAAGATCCCATAATCCCACCCATGCTAAATAAATCTCCTCGAGTAATCATAGTTCATAATTCATGTTCTTGTTCATAGTGGGCATAAGCCTTAACTGACATAAACCATGTGAGATTAACATGGAATCTGGTGTTACCCACACCCAAAAGAGTTGTCCTACTTGCCTAAGGTAAGACCATGGTTTGTTAGCTTTACGTGCATCCACTAGCTAAATATCCTACGGGGGCACGTAGTTTATGGGATAAGGAGATTGTTACTAGAAACCCGACCTTTCTTAATAGGGGGCTTCCATCTCATGAGATTACTTATAGAAACCCGACCTTGCTTAACGGGGAGCTTCCATCTCATATTTAATATCCACTTGGTGCTAAGCATTTATCCCGTAGAGTACTTATTAAGTCCTAGCTTATTTCATTAGGATAGCTCATTAGATCATGCGTGAAAATAACCTTTCACCATCCATGTCTACATATACCATTAGATTCAATTAAGTGAGAAAGCCTTTCAACCTAGAATCTTCATTATGTGAGAAAACCTTTCACAATATGTCATTATGTGCTCATGAGAATAGCCTTTCAATCAACGCAACAACATTATCATAATCATGGACACTTCACTCTCAAAGTGTTCTAAAAGCATACACATAAACCTCATAATCATGCATAATTCTCATACTTTGCCCTTCAAGGACCATAGATCATATTCAATCAACACATCTATAATTACTACATTAGACATGGATAATAACATGATTAAAAAACTCTATTACTACAAGCATAATCTCATAATATTCTTCTTTCATCAATTCATCCACACCACAAGGTCATAAATTGGGAATATAGGGATTTTCATGGATTCTTGAGGAATTCATCATAAAAGCATAATAAATCATCAATTAAATCATAATATAATGTAATTAAATCATTAGAATCATTTTTGAAAAGGAATCCATGACTTGGAGTAAAACCCTAGCTTTTGGAGAATTACTATCTTTGAATTTGAGTTTGGAAGGACTCTATGGATGAAAGCTATCCATGGATAAAGGACTACCATACCTTAGATATGAATCTCCAAATAAATTGAGTAGAAAATCTTGCTCCTTCAAACCCTAGCTTCAACTTTCTTCTTCTTCGTCCTTGAAGTTTTAGAGAGAGAATTTTTGGAAAGGATGAGTTCTCTGAGATTTTAGAATAATGGCATGGATGACTTAATTTGGTGATTTAAAAACCTTATATAGTTAGCCTAATTTAGTATAAGAAGATGTCACTTAATAACTAATTAATTTAGGAAAACCCCAAAGTTCCCCTAACACAACTGCCTAAAGCAGTTTCAAGTGACCACCCACGACTCCATGACCACGGTCCGTGGATGGACCCTTGTGGCGTTCTGGTGAACCGTGGGTGAGTTACTGGTACTATTTTTTTGAGTCCTTGACCCACGACCCCTCACCCACGAGGCGTGGGTCACCTCCGTGGGTCAGTGCTAGGTAGTTTCCCTAAGGGTTCTCCTCAAGGACCCATAGTTGTTCCTTGGGGGTCGTACCTTGACGTTCTAACATGAAACACTATATTTTTAGGTATGGGGAGGTACGCTTACGACTCTAACTCCTATGTTAAGCTCTAGTTTAGCCTACTAGTTTCTGGAGTGTTACAATATCTCCCCCTTGGAGACATTCATCCTCGAATGATGATCTAGACACCATACAGAATTAAAAACTCAAAACTAGCTGCCCATCATGCATGAAACATCAAAATAATGCACAATTCAAAGGAGGAAACATCAACTCCATCTCAAACATAATTAATGCATCACAAGGAAGTAATAACTACGTCTATCAACCCATTGTGCATGCAACTTAACATTTCTTATATTCATAGGAGAAACTACCTTCTCCATTTAAAGCATGCTCAACACAATATCATGGAGCAATATGTAATTACTCTCAAAAGAATACTAAAGCATGTTCATCAATTCATCTCATGAAGCAAAATAGACACCTCATACTAAATGCACAATAACATGAGGAACAACAACCATGGAAACTCATTTTCTTACTAAGCATGAATTTCTCAAGAACATGCATAACATAAGGAAATCATGGAAAAGCACATATAACATACATGACTCCCAAAACACTAAAACTCAAGAGGAACTACGTACCTCAAGCTTGAATAGGAGTAGAAGGAAAGAGATGGGGATATCGGGACTTCATATCGGCCTTGTCCTCCCAAGTAGCACCCTCAACTAAATGATTCCTCCATAAAACCTTCATGAAAGCTATTTCCTTATTTCTCAATCTCTTGACTTGCCGGTCTAGGATTTCTACTGGAACCTCTTCATATGAAAGACTTTTGTCAACTCCCAACTCTTCTAGGGGAATAATGGATGCCAAATCTCCAATACACTTCTTAAGCATAGAAACATGAAATACCGGATGAATCAGCCAACTCATTTGGAAAATCCAACTCATAGGCAACCTTCCCAATACGCTTCAAAATTTGATATGGGCCTACAGACCAAGGACTAAGTTTCCCTTTCTTTCCAAATCTCATCACACCCTTCATGGGTGAGATTTTCAGATAGACCCAATCATTAACTTTAAATTCTAGATCCCTTCTTCTCACATCGGCATAGGACTTTTGCCTACTTTAAGCTTTCCTCAACCTCTCTTTAATAAGTCAAACTTTCTTAATGGCTTCATAAACTAGCTCGGGACCTATCAAAGAAATCTCACCAACCTCAAACCAACCAACCAGAGCCCTACATATCCTACCATACAAGGATTCAAAAGGAGCCATATCGATACTTGAGTGATAGTTATTATTGTAGGCAAACTCTATTAAAGGCAAGTGGTCATCCCAATCACCCTTAAAATTCTATTACACATTCTCTCAACATATCTTCCAAGGTCTGAATGGTGCGCTCAACTTGACCATCTGTTTGAGGGTGGAAAGCGATGCTCAGCTTCACCGTAGTACGAAGCCCTTTTTGGAATGACTTCCAAAAGTGAGAAGTAAATTGAGTTTCCCGATTGGAAATGTTAGATAAAGGAACTCCATATAACTTCACTATCTATCTTATATACAACTTAGCATAGTCTTCCATCGAAAAGGAAACCTTGATGGGAATAAAGTGGGCTGATTTTTTCATCCGATCTCTAATGACCCAAATAGAATCATTTTGCCTTCGGGTGTGAGGCAAACCCACAATAAAGTCCATATTCACATCTTCCCCCTTCCAAGTGGGAATATTTATATCTTGGCACAAGTCCTCGTGCCTTTGATGCTGAACCTTAACTTGTTTACAATTAGGACACTTGGCTACAAATCCTGCAATATCTTTCTTCATACCGTTCCACCAATTGACTTACTGTAGATCATGATACATCTTGGTGGCTACTGAATGAATAGAATACCGAGAACTATGAGCTTTCACTAAAGTTTTTTCCCTCAAATCATCAACATTTAGAACACATAGCCAACCTTGGTACCTAAGCACCCTATCTCCCCATTGGGAGAAAGCCTTAATGGACTTCTTGAGTACTGACTCTTTCAATTCAACTAATATAAGATCAAGATCTTGTTTAGACTTCACATCTATCACAAAGGACGATTCGAAACCAATATGGACCATGACACCACCCTTGGTGGAATCCACTAGTTGGACACCTAGTCGGGCCAATCTATGTACCTCACGAATCAATTCTTTCTTTTCATCCTCTACATGAGCCACACTACCCTTGGAAAATCTACCAAGTGCATCCGCTACTACGTTAGCTTTTCCGGGGTGGTAAAGGACACTCATGTCATAATCTTTTAATAATTCTAACCACCTTCGTTGACAAAGATTCAAGTCCTTTTGACTAAACACATATTGAAGACTCTCGTGATCGGTGAAGAAATCCACATGGACCCCATATAAGTAATGGCTCAATATTTTCAAAGCAAACACAACCGCCACTACTTCAAGATTATGGGTCGGATAATTATTTTCATCGACTTTTAGTTGCCTTGAAGCATAGACAATCACCTTTCCATTTTGCATAAGCAGAGATCCCAACCCAACTCTAGAGGCATCACAATATACCATAAAACCATCCGTACTTTCTGGTAAGGTCAACACAGGAGTGGAAGTAAGGCTATCTTTCAACTCTTGGAAACTTTTCTCACAAGCTTCCGACCACACAAACTTAGCTTTCTTTTGAGTCAAAGCCATCAAAGGAGAAGCAATGGAAGAAAACCCCTCAACAAATCTTCTATAGTAACCGGCGAAACCCAAAAATCTTCTAATTTCGGAAGGAGATAAAGGGCTAGGTCAACTCTTGAATGCATCTGTCTTATTAGGATCTACCTAAATACCCTTGCTTGATACAATATGACGAAGGAAAACTACAGATCTCAACCAAAATTCACACTTACTAAATTTTGCAAAGAGTTGGTGGTCCTTAAGAAATTGCAATACAATCCTCAAATGGTCCACATGATCATTATCACTTCTTGAATAGATCAAGATATCATCGATAAACACAATCACAAATATGTCTAGGTATTTCCTAATCACTCTATTGATTAGGTCCATAAATGCCATCGGGGCATTTGTTAGGCCAAATGACATCAGAAGGAATTCATAATGTTCATACGGAGTTCGGAAAGCTGTCTTGGGAATATCATCCCCTCTCATCCTCAGTTGGTGATACCCCGAACGAAGGTCAATTTTTGAGAAGTAACTAGCCTTTTGAAGTTGATCAAACAAGTCATCGATTCTGGAAAAAGGGATATTTATTCTTAATGGTCACTTTGTTCAATTGATGATAATCGATGCACATTCTAAGAGACCCATCCTTCTTTCTAAAAAATAACACTGAAGCACCCCATGGAGAGATACTCGATCGAATGAAGCCCTTATCTAATAAATCCTTTAGTTACTCTTTCAACTCGACCGGAGCCATTCTATAAAGAGGAATGGAGATAGGTTGCGTATCCGGTAAAAGGTCTATACCAAAATCTATTTCCCACTCATAAGGAATACCAGGCAAATCCTCGGGGAAAACTTCTGGGAACTCATTCACTATCAGAATTGACTCTAGAGAAGGGGTTTCAGATTCAACATCCCTCACCCTAACACGATGGTAAATATACCCTTTTGAGATCATCTTCCTCGCTTTAAGACAAGCGATACACTGTCCTCTCGGTGTAGAATTTCCCCCTTTCCACTCTAAGATAGGCTCATTTGGAAATTAGAATTTAACCACCCGAGTCCTACAATCGATGGAGGCATAACATGTATGCAACCAATCCATATCCAAAACACATCAAAGTACAACATGCCTAACTCCACCAAATCCACCAAAGTCACTCTATAAACTCTCTTAGCCACCAGAGAGTCACCAACCGGGGTAGAGACCAAAAAAGGTTCTACTAACATTTCACGGAGTACATCAAATTTCATGGCCACATAAGGTGTCACAAAGGACAAAGTAGCACTAGGATCTAACAAGGCATATACATCAATAAGAAAGATTTTTTATATGCCGGTCACCATATCCGGGGAGCTCTCTTGGTCACCTCAGGATCGAAGAGCATAAAAACGGTTTTGCTTTGGGCATTGGAGTTTGAGCCGCTTGGAGGAGTTTGCTTGCCTTCTCTCCCCTTGTCCGTGAGTGTTGGGCAATTTTTCAATTGATAACCACTTTTACAGCAACCATAACAAACACCCGTGTCGGCTAAGCACTTACCATTATGTTTCTTCCCACATTTGGCACAAATAGGCTTTGCCATAGAGGGTCCGTTATCATTACTTGCTTGAGGTTTCGGGTTGGATACCCTATACTTGTTGACCCTTGGAGCACTAGAGGAGACTTGGTTGGGAAACATTTGTTAGAACCTTGGTTGACCTTGTCCATCAGACCTAGCATTGGAGAAGTTCCCATCACCTGTTCTAACTCTTTTCACCTCCTTATTCTTTTTCTTGAGTTTTTGACTCCTCAATTTGTTTAGTGTACACCATAAGCCTAGATATATCTATGTCATGAATGAGTATTGCCGTACGACATTCTTCTTCAACCAAGTCAGACACACCCGTATAAAACCTACTCATCTCATCCCTCGAATCCGCCATCATAGTTGGAGCATACTTGGGCAATTGGATGAACTGTAGTGCATACTCTTTCACACTCATGTTTCCTTGATGAAGGTTGATGAATTCTTCCACCTTAGCTTCCCTCAACTCTAGGAGAAAGAATCTATCAAGAAACTCCGATTTAAACACCTCCCACACTATGGGACCTGCTTCTACCGGCCTACTTTTCTTCTATTGATTATACCACACTTGAGGAACACCTTTCAACTGGTAAGCGGCCAACTCCGCTTTCTCTACCGAAGTCACCCCCATAATATCAAGTACTTTATAAATCTCTTGAACAAATTCTTGAGGATCCTCTTCCACTTTTGAGCCATGAAATTTGGGAGGGTTCATTCTTGCAAAATCCCTAACCTTTGAAGCGGCTGAATTCACATGATTCACAACATCTGTATTGGCCTGAGCCGTCACAGCTTGAGCTTGAGTAGTCATAGCTTGAGCTTGAGTCGTCATAGCTTGGGCCAACATTTGAAAATCTGACCTAACCTCTACTTTCGACATAACCAAATGGTTAATCGGAGCTTGATTAGCTTGAGGAGGAGATTCTTCATTCACATTGTTACCTTCCATTCTTCTTGCATTCGCCCTTCGTGTATTCATATCCTAAAGACACAAGAGAAGGATTATAAGAGAGAATTTATAGAGCTAAACTCTATGACCCGACTTAAGAGTAATGAAAGAAGTGTAGTTTCCTAATCATCTTGTAGCTTCTCACTCATAAATGTGGCGCGCTTCACACTCATGAACAAGACTCTACTAGATGTGGCTTATGAGACATCATCCTAGAATCATTCTAAACCTTGTGCTCTGATACTAAGTTTGTCACGACCCAGGAGTGCCCCCTAGATGTGACACGGTGTACAAGACTTCGAAAAGTCTCATACAAGACTCTTTGTGTATCATAACATAAGCATAGAACAATAAAGAGTAAAACTGCAATTCAAGTCCAAAAGTTTCATATAGAAAAGCGAAAGTCTAGACTTGTCTCATTAGGCCATCTATTACAATACTTGAATCAAAATAGGGTCACAACCCATACAACATAATCCGAAAAGGAAGTACAAGAAAAGGAACTACAAAGATAACATCCATCCTCGAATCATGATGACTCACCAACAAGCTAGGAGAAATGAGCAAATCCAAGCTTTGCCACAATGGGGACCACCTTGAGAACCGAACCCTACATTTGGGAAAAAATATAGAAAAATATGGGTTAGTATAAAGATGCACTAAGTATGGTAGCCATGCATAAAAACATCGAAATCATTCTAAAAAGGACATTTTAGTTGAATGTATGAAATTTACTAAGTTTAAAGTATCTTTTTGAAGATAATGGAAAAGTATAAGTCATAACATGTTCATTACATAGACCATCATATCATAAGATAAACAAACCATAAGTACCCTCGAAGCATGCTTGTGCAATGCATGAATAAGATCCCATAATCCCACCCATGCTAAGTAAAGCTCCTTGAGTAACCATAGTTCATAATTCATGTTCTTGTTCATAGTGGGGATAATCCTTAATCGAGATAGACCATGAGAGCGTAACATGGAATTTGGTGTTACCCACACCGAAAAGGGTTGTCCTACTTTCCTAAGGTAAGACCATAATTTGTTAGGTTTAGGTGGATCCACTAGATAAACATCCTACGGGGGCACGTATTTAATGGGATAAAGAGATTGTTACTAGAAACCCAACCTTTCTTAAGGGGGGAGCTTCCATCTCATGAGATTACTTCTAGTAACCCGGCCTTGCTTAACGGGGAGCTTCCATCTCATATTTAATATCCACTCGGTGCTAAGCATTTATCCCACAGAGTACTTATTAAGTCATTACTTGTTTAATTAGGATAGCTCATTAGATCATGCGTGAGAATAACCTTCACCATCTATGTCTACATGAAACATTAGATTCAATTAGGTGAGAAAGCCTTTCAACCTAGAAAATTCATTATGTGAGAAAACCTTTCACATTATGTCATTATGTGCTCATGAGAATAGCCTTTCAAAAAATGGAACACCATTATCATAATCATGGACACCATTATCATAATCATGGACACATCACTCTTAAAGTGTTCTTAAAGCATACACATAAACCTCATAATTATACATAATTCTCATACTTTACCCTTCACGGACCATAGATCATATTCAATCACATTTCTAGAATTACTAAATTAGACATGGATAATAACATGATTTAAATAACTCAATTACTACAAGCATAATCTCATAATATTCTTCTTTCATCAATTCACCCACACCACAAGGTCATAAATTGGGAATATGGAGATTTTCATGGATTCTTGGGGAATTCATCATAAAACCATAAAAAATCATCAATGCAATCATAATATAATGTAATTAAATCATTAGAATCGATTTTGAAAAGGAATTCATGACTTGGAGTAAAACCCTAGCTTTTGGAGAATTACTATCTTTGAAATTGAGTTTGGAAGGACTCCATGGATGAAAGATATCCATGGATGAAGGACTACCATACCTTAGCTATAAATCTCCAAAGAAATTGATTTGAAAAGCTTGCTCCTTCTAACCCTAGCTTCAACTTTCTTCTTCTTCTTCCTTGAAGTTTTAAAGAGAAAATTTTTGGAAAGGATGAGTTCTTTTGGGATTTTAGAATAATGGCATGGATGACTTAATTTGGTGACTTAAAAACCTTTTATATTTAGCCTAATTTTATATAAAAGGATGTCACTTAATAACTACTTAATTTAGGAAAACCCCAAAGTGCCCCTAACTTAACTGCCAAAAGTAGTTTCAGGTGACCACCACGTCCCCATGACCACGGTCTGTGGTTGAACTCACGTAGTATTCTGGTGAACCGTGGGTGAGTTACTGGAACTTGTTTTCTGAGGCCTTGACCCACGACCCCTCACCCACGGGGCGTGGGCAGATCCATGAGGTGTGGGTCACCTATATAGGTCACTACGAGGCAGTTTCCCTAAGGGTTTTCCTCAAGGACCCATGGTGGTCCCTGGGGGTCGTACCTTGACATTCTAACATGAAACCCTATATTTTTAGGTAGGGGTAGGTAAGTTTATGAATCTAACCTATATGTTAAGCTCTAGTTTAGCCTACTAGTTTCCGGAGTGTTACACTCCGTTCACTTTTACTTGTCCACTTTGAACTTGATGGAATCCCAACACCACGTCTTAAAATATGTGATTTTAGTTATTTTAAGATTTTTGCGTTCTAATTGAAAAGTTATGTACATCTTTATAATAGGATATTATATTTTTTATTTACTATTTTGTTCATCATGCAGTCTGGATTATTGAATTACAACCCGTCAGTTGTAGGAACACTTGCTTTCATTCCAGAGGTCCTGCTACTCAAGGAATATGGTGGTAAGGTATGTTTAGCTCCTTAAATATTCTCGGACAAGTTTTCTTTCGACTTTAATGTCATTCTCCTTTTCTCTTCTCCTTCCGTATAGCTAAAAAAGAACCTCTAGCATTACTAGTATGATATTATCAGGACTAATTTACTTTATAAATTTCCCTTTGACCAATAGGGAGCCTTTGGTTGCAATATATTTGGGATTTTACAAAATATTGCAGTAGTGGATATACTTAAAGATTCATGTACAAAAAGGTTGGAAAGGATAAGCAAACTTATCGATAAAGTACTGATGTATTGCTTCTTTGAAATAAAATATATCTTAGAGATCTGCTTAGGAATCGTGACACATCTAGTGAAGTACTTGTTTATGTTTCTAGGTTTGTTTATACTATATAAATTATATGAAAACTTCCCTTGTAGTGGAACCATTTGATGCAGTTAGTTCATTGTGGATATGTAGGCCTTAAACAAACCTTCTATTAAGAACTCATATAAAACCATTTTATAAGAACTTGCTTGCTTGTTTGATCACTGCCTGAATGTCTTGAATTTTCATGCAACAGACGTGTGGTCATGTGGGGTGACACTTTATGTGTTGTTAGTTAGAGCATTCCCTTTGAGGAACCTGAAGATCCTTGAAATTTTCGTAAAACTATCGGGGTGAGTTTGTAAATACTTTCATTTAAAGTTGAACTAAGTAAGCTTATATCTATTATAATGGTTCAGACATTCCTCGTACTTTGAAGTAAGCCATGTAAGTTGAAACTAGGAGAATACGATCATATAGTTAGTGATCAAGCAAGAAGGACATTAGGAGTGCAGTGCCGCAAGAAACCCTAAATGTAGCAATTCTTGAATCATCATGGCCATGATGGCCACTGATCAATCATCCACGACAATGATTGATCAGCCACACTTAGCCTTACCACCTAAATTTCCCATACCAAACGATAATCAGAGTCGGTCTATTGTAGATTACTCAAAGTTTTTGAAGCCGAACACGATGAATAATAATAGTCTAAGTACGACCATGACCGCAACAATTAACGTTAAACCTATTACTTTGCTTCATGGTGAACCTTATTTAAGATGGACTGAATTTGAAGTATAAAAGATGAACACCATAGAGAATATGCAACATGTCATTGTTGGAAAATTCTCGTATGGTTGGCCGAATCTGGATGAACTGCGGACCAGTATTCCTTCACAATGCAACATTAAGGGTGATTGTTAGATAGGTTATTTTCGAAATAAACATATTCTGATACGATTAGCTTTAAATGAGAATTTTATTAATTTGACATCCAAACCAGCCTATTATATCAAAGCAAAGGATGGAGCTGCTTACCAAATGAGGCCTTTGATATATGATTCTAAGTATAAGGTGGAGGAGGAGACAACAATGGCCATGGCTTGAATTTCTTTTTCTAATCTGCTACCTACCTTCTTTGTGAAGGAATCCTTGTTCTCCCTAACCTCGACAGTAGGCACTCCCATACATTTAGACATGACAACTATTAATAAAACTAGACCTAGTTGTGCAAAGGTAAAGGTGCTAGTAAATTTAATGAGCAATTTGCCTGATCATGTTCGAATGGACATAGAGGATGAGTCAACAAGAGCCATAAGAACTTTCAAAGTAAACATTCGATATGACTACCTCCCAAAGTATTATGGGGATTGAAAATTACAGGGGCATAATATTTATGAGTGCAATATTATGCATCCAAAATTGGCAAAGGAGAAGATTGACAATAAGGAGGACGATAATAAAAGGAAGGAGCCTAACCAGGAAGGAGAAGAAAAGAAAAAAAATCATAAGAAAAGCCATGAAGCAAGGATTAACCAGCATACTGGCTCTTTTCCTAGGAAGTTGGCAAGTGGAAAACTGGTAGGCAATCTTGAAGACTAGAACGAGGTCACTAGCAAGAGGAAAAAAGGTAATCAACATACATAACATGGAAATGACAGAGCTATCACCAAGGAGTATGCCAGACACAATACTAATCAATTTGCTAGATTGGAGGACATATAGCCAGAGGGAAACAAGGATGGGGAGAAGAGAGGAAATACATGCTTGAAGTACCAAGAAGGTGTATCCACTAGGTCGGAGGGATAATGGGGACTTGTCAGCCTTAGTGGATGAAGTCATTGACATAGCTGCAGGTGATATAATAGAGAATCTGGCTGGAAAAATAATACAAGAAGATGCTAGTCAGTCATTAGAGAATATCCAAGATGATGAAAATAAGACAGAACACATTAAGGATATAGGAGAACATGAGGATTCAAATAACACAACAAGGGAGGAAGAAGTTCAAGTAGCAAATAATCTGCATTTAGCAGTCATTCAAGAGGAATATACTGTATTGACAATAAGCAACAAGGTGAGAGATATTGATGAAATGCCAGACCAAGTGTTACCTCTCCAGATTGATGAATCACAATTGTGTTTGGGAAACATTGAATCCCCAAACCTGACACTTCAGAACATAGTCTCTCACAATCAACTCACTGGTGAACTAGTAGAGGATGAAAAAGGAGAAACATAGATACTTAAAGAAGTAAAGGAGGACCAAATCATGTCGGAGGTAGATTTATCCCCAAGGAAAATCATTGCAATCAAAACATCAAGGAAAGGGAAGAAACAAGGGAATGAGAAGAATAGTCAGCCTAGTAGAGTTCAACCAAAGAGGACTATAATAACTCCGAATAAATTTAAATGATGAAGGCATTAATATGGAATATTAGGTCAGTAAAGTCACTTAAAGCTTTCCAAGGAGTGCAATCTCTTCAAAGGCATCACAAGTTTGGTTTTGTGGCTATACTGTAACCTTTTCAGCATATGACGACTCTCAACAGGTATAAAACAAGATTCAAAATGTCATTAGAATTTAACAATGTTAATTGTAAAATCTGGATATTTGTCAATCTTAGATATGAAGTTGCCATAGTCAGTAACTCAGATCAAAAAATCACTTTGAGGTTGAAAGATTTATCTAGTGGACAATTTCTGGTGCATAATTCTATGTATGCCAAGTGTCATGGGGATCTGAGACAGTCACTATGGGAAGAAATTTTCAACCTGAGTCAAGACATGACTAATCCATGGAGTATATGGGGCAACTTCAATGTAGTTTTGAATGAAGAAGAGAAGATATGGGGCCTTCCTATAAATTATGTTCTGGCGGATGATTTTAAAACCTCGATAGATTCATGTGAGCTCAATCAAGCTAACTACATAGGAAGCCCTTTCAATTGGTGGAATGCTAGGGCTGGCTCAGATTGCATATTTGAGAGGCTAGATAGGGTTCTAATCAATTATCAAATTGCACAGTGCTTCTCAGAAATAAAAGTGGAGCACTTACCAAGGACTGGTTCTGATCATGCCCCACTCTTTTTGTCATACAATCATGTTGAAAATAAAGTTAAGAAACCTTTCAGGTTTCAAAACTTCTGGACAGAACACAAGTCTTTCAAGGAGGTGGTGTGAATGAATTGGGACTCAGAAAACACTCTTAATCCTTTTCTAGATTACAAAATAAAGATCAAGAGGGTCAAAAAGGCTTTGACTTTATGGAATAGGGAAACATAGGAGATATATTTCAGCAGTTGATAATAAGGGAGGAAATTACAAAAGTTAAAGAAAGGCTATTTGAGGAGGTTCCCAATTGTGAAAATAGAATAATCATGCAGAGGGCACAAGCTGAATTCACCAAATATCTTCATCTGGAGGAAAAGTACTAGAAACAGGAGGCAGGTTATGATTGGTTTAATAGTGGGGATAAAAATGCTAAATTCTTTCAGAGTATAGTAAAGGGCAGAAGACAAACACTGAAGATTAATAGAATGCGAAACTCTAGTGGTGACTAGTTAGAGGAAAAGCAACTCAATTTAGCAGAGGCTATTACTTTTTCTCAGGAATAATTTAAGCAAGAAAGGGACTGTACTGATTCCCTTTTACTTTAACATATTCGTGCAGTAGTCACAAAAGATGATAATGAAGCTCTAGGGAAAAGGCCAGAGATGGAGGAACTCAAGAATGCAATTTTTAATCTTAATGGGGATAGTGCATATGGACCTGATGGATTGACAGGAAGACTTTTCCAGGAATGCTGGGACATAGTAGGATATGATATTTTGAAGATGGTACTAAGTTTTTTTCTGGGCAGCACCAGTTTTTTTTTGGGCAGCACCCTTCCCAAATCAATCACTCATACTCATTTGGTTTTAATACCAAAGAAAGAGAAAGTGCATTATTTATCTGATATGAGACCTATTAGTTTGAGTAATTTTGTTAATAAAATTCTTTCTAGAATTTTGCATGACAGACTTGACGACATTCTTCCTAATCTCATATCCCAAAACCAATCAGGTTTTGTAAAAGGGAGAAGCATGATAGAGAATGTGTTGCTAGCTCAGGAATTGATAACCGACTTAGCAAAATGGGGTAAACCAACAAACAATGTGATTAAACTAGATATGGCTAAGGCCTATGATAGAGTATCATGGTTCTTCTTAAACAGAGTCCTTGGGAAGATGGGTTTCTCTAATATTTTTGTTGACTTGATTTGGAGATTGATTTCTAATAATTATTACTCGGTTTTGATAAATGGACAGGCTTAAGGTTTCTTTCACTCCACAAGAGTTCTGAAACAAGGGGATCCTTTGTCCCCAACATTATTCATTTTATCTGCTGAAGTCCTAACTAGAGCTCTAAATATACTATTTGAAGATGCACAATTTGTAGCATATGAAATGCCAAAGTGGAGAGGATAGCTGAATCATCTAGCTTATGCTGTTGATATAATAATTTTTAGTTCCACTGATAGCTACTCCATCTCAAGGATAATGGATACCTTGCAGGAATATGAAAGGTGCTCTGGCCAAAAAATAAATAGGGAGAAGTGATTTTTCTATATTCATCAAAATGTTGGTGAATCTATAACAACTCAAGTTCAACAAGCTACAGGAACGGTAAAGGGTTCTTTCCCCTTGAAGTTTTTGGGATGCCCTTTGACACACACAAGGAAGAGAAAATAACACTTCGTTGATCTGTTAGCAAGAGTGAAAGGTCAATTGCAAGCATGAAAAGGAAGATTATTGTCATATAGAGGAAATGAGGTTCTGATTAAGAGTGTTCTACAGATTATCCCTCTGTATGTGTTATTTGCTATTGTTCCTCTTGCTTGTGTCATAAAGGAACTCAATAAAATATTTGCTAAATTCTTCTGGAATAATAAGGAGGTAGGAAGAAGCAAACACTGGGCTGCATGGGAAAAGGTCTGCCTACCTAAAGAAGAAGGAGGTCTAGGCTTTAGATCTATTGGTGATATTTCTAAAGCCATGTATACAAAGTTATGGTGGAAATTTAGGACCAAGAACTCTTTATGGGCTAACTTTCTATGGAATAAGTACTGCAAGAAGCAGATCCCAACCCTGGTTCAGTGCAAAAAGGGATCTCAAGTTTGGAAGCATATGTTACAGAATATGGATGAAATTGAAAATCATTTGTGGTGGGAACCTAGGGGTGGTACCTCTAACATTTGGTATGATACTGGTCTAATCTAGGCTTGTTGTATAAGGTCCCAACAAATTGTGACACTTGCCAAAATCTAAGAGAGATTAAGGAGTTTCTTATAGAAGATGGTTGGGACTTGGGAAAAATGAAGATGGTACTTCCAGCACATGTAGTGGAGTATACAAGGAATTACATGTCAGGTATACAACTAACTGATTAGCAGGACAAGCCATGGTGGACAAAAAACAGCAAAGGCACTTTCACTATCAAAAGTGCTTGGGAACTTCTGAGAAACAAGGAGGAAGTGCATGAAGACTTTACTCTCTTGTGGAGGAAATGTCTTCCTTTTAAGATTTCTTTCTTGAACTGGAGGATCTGGAAAGGGAAGCTACTAGTTGGTCAACTTCTACACTCATGGAGCACAAACACATCCAGTGATTGTAGCTATTGCCATAGCCCAGAAATAGAATCCATAGAACATCTATTCTATAATGGACAAATTTCTAAAGGAATTTGGAATCACTATACCAGTGCAACAGGAGTACAAAGAGGCTCATTCCTCAAGCAATCTGTAAGACTATGGTGTCACCCCCCGAGCCTACACCCTAGGCGAAACTCGCACTTGAGAACTATTGCTGGCCCTAAGCGAACCCTTGGCCTGGCTTACTTACTCAGCGGAAGACTTTAACCATTAAATAAAGAACTCAAATGCAAGATAACTCAACTGCCTCAAACTAAACTCATAATATTTTAGAAATAAACATTTTAACTTAGCCAAAGTGGCAACTCAAATCTAAACATAGGCCAATAACAAGGTAAAGACAAATAAACTAACTGACTGTCTATCTATGAAGCCTCTAATAACTGAGATGAATGTCGAGACAAGAGATCCGATCATCCTAACAACTTAAAACTACTAAGGCAATATAAATAGGGATCCTCTGGAAAGCAATGAGGCTCACCAGAAGACTCTAAATGTTCAACTGGATCAACGAAGCACTGGATGCTGATCCTAGTTACCTGTATCTGCATCATTAGAAGATGCATGCCAAATGACATCAGTACATTAAATGTTCGAGTATGCGAGGGGAATTTTAAAACAAGACATAAGCATGAAAGGAACTGAAGAACTTACCTCGCTCAACTCAACTCAACATAACTGAACTCATTTAAATATAAAGCAGTTTAAAACAAGTGCAATATAAAGAAAAACTGTTTAAAATATGATATCAACTCTGTGTGAATGCAAATATGCATATAACTCTAAAATGTATGTAAAAGTACAATAAATTATGTATATAAGAATACAATTACTTCTTTGAGAGTTTCTCTAACCGACAACCATCACTTAAGAGCTATTGTAATGATACAACATTTTCCCTCACGCTTCCAGGGCAGTCCTATACCTTGCAGAGGGTATAGAACCTGAACTACTAAGTGGATCCACTAGTCTATGTTAAAAAGACTAAGAAATCATCTAAAAAGTATGACCCTTTTCTACCTATGGTGGCTAGATGGTTTATGGGGGCTATGAGTTGTCTGAACTCTCCCCCATATCGGTCCTCAATATTACTCCAAAAAAATGATACTAGCTCTTATGTTTAAAAACATACTTCTTTCGGTGATTTGAGATAATTACTCTAAAACTTTGCTTAAGGGCTATCTTCGAAATCAAAGTTTCCTCTCTTGCTTAATTGTGAAAGCATTTACTCTTTAACTAAAAACAAGCTCAAAGACTCTTTGGAAATCTCAGTTTCCTTTCTTGTTTAAATGTGAAAACATTTACTCTTTACTGAAAACTAGCTCAAAGGCTCTTTTTAAAATCAAAGTTTCCTTTCTTCTTTAAATGTGAACACAATTTACTCTTTGGGAATACATAGTCCCGATATACTGTTATGAAGAAATGAACTTCAAACTTTACTTTTTACTCAACTAAAAACTAAAGTCTTAAAACAAAGTTAAAATATTTGTAAAAGACTTTTGGAAGACTCTATGAACTTCTCTTGACTTGGCTCTTAACTTATCTTGACTTGACACTTAACTTTCCTTGAATTGAATTATGGATTCAAGGATTGTGATTTGT
>JAJOOP010000465.1:0-42580 GCA_029582705.1 Solanum chacoense | reverse complement strand
TTCTTCATCGCCCATAAAGCTTTATCCTCTAGCTCTACCGGTAAATGGCAAGACTTCCAATATAAAAGTTGGTAAGGAGACATACCGATGGAAGTCCTGTATGGAATCTGATAGGCCCATAGAGCATCATCAAGCTTTCTTGACCAATCCGTTCTATTAGCAATCACAATCTTTGCCAAAATCTGTTTGATCTCTCTGTTGGACACTTTAACTTACCGACTAGTCTGCGGATGGTAAGGAGTGTCTACATTGTGGCGGACACCATATTTCTCAAGTAGCCCCTTAAACAACTTATTACAAAAGTGGGAACCTCCATCACTGTTAATCGTCCTCAGTGTACCAAATCCGGAGAAGATATTATTTTTCAAAAATGTGGTGACAATTTTACCTTTGTTGATGGGGAATGCAACTGCTTCCACCCACTTCGATACATAATCAACCGCTACAAGAATATACTTCATCCCATTAAAAATCACAAATGGACCAATAAAGTCAATTCCTCATACATCAAACAACTCTATCACCAATATGGGATTCATAGGAAGCTCTTGCCTCATTGAAATCACTCCTTCTCATTGGCAACAATCACAAGACTTTAGACACCTGAGAAACCTCGTCTACGAACCGTGGTTCGATCTACGGTCCATAGATGGCGACCGTAGATCTCACTTACACTTGGAAAAATTTAGGAACTTACTTGGGATCTACGTTTGACATTAACGGTCTGTAGGTTAACTTACGGGCCGTCGATGGGGTCCGTAGACCTCTGCACCAAACCTGATTCTGCAGTTTTTTCTTCACGTTCTTACACCTGTAGCAACCCTTAGGCCATTATTTTTACATTTTCTGGACACTTTTTAGACAAGGACCCTATGCTAATTCTAGCCAACACTAGTACCAAATTAAAAAACATATCTAAATTAACACGGAGAATCAACTAAACAAAGAAAATTACTAGAAGGAGCACAAAAACCTAAAGTTGGCTACATTGTATGTCTTGGGTTGCCTCCCAAGCAGCGCTTGATTTAACGTCGCGGCATGACGCAGGCGTCTTGATTACTCAGACTTCATCAAGATGATAGGCCTCAACAACTTCTTGCACACTTTATGCATTTCCCATATATATCTTGATTCTTTACCTGTTAACCATGATCCTTTTTCCTTCACTGCTCTCATGCTCAACCGCTCCATGGGGGAGCACTTTTGTGAGCAAAAATGGCCGGGTCTATTTGGATTTGAATTTGCCAAAAAACAAGCGCAACCTAGAGTTAAATAGGAGCAGAAGATCACCAACAACAAATTCTCACTTTTCAATTATATGATTATGATACCTCTTCATCTTCTCGTTGTACAAGGCTTAAATTTCTTGGGCATTTAGGCGAAATTCATCAAGCATATTCGATTCATTCATTCTTAAATTAGATGCGGTGGCCCATTCCAAATTTTGCTTCTTCATCGCCCACAAATCTTTATGCTCTAGCTCTTTCGGTAAATGGAAAAACTTCACATATACAAGTTGGTAAGGAGACATACCGATGGGAGTCTTGTGTGCACTCTGATAGGCCCATAAAGCATCATCAAGCTTCCTTGACGAATCTGTTCTATTAGCATTCACAGTCTTCGCCAAAATTTGTTTGATCTCCCTATTGGACACTTCAACCTACCCACTAGTTTACGGATGGTAAGGCGAGGCTACTCTGTGGTGGACACCATATTTCACAAGTAGCGTCTTGAACAACTTATTACAAAAGTGGGAAACTCCATCACTGATAATCGCCCTATGTGTACCAAATCTGGAGAAGATATTCTCTTCGAAAAATGTAGTGACACTTTTTCCTTCATTGATGGGGAGCGCAACTGCTTCCACCCACTTCGATACATAATCAACCGCTACAAGAATATACTTCATCCCATTCAAACTCACAAATGGACCCATAAAATTAATTCCCCATACATCAAACACCTCTATCACCAATATGGGATTCATAGGATGCTCTTGCCTCATTGAAATGCCTCATTCTCTTTGGCAACGATCACAAGACTTTGAACTCCCGAGACCCCGTCTACTGTCCGTGGATCAATCTACGGTTCGTAGATTGCGACTGTAGATCACCCTTACAATTGCAAAAATTTTGGAACTTACCTCGGATCTAGTTTGACCTTGACGGTCCGTAGGTTAACTTAAGGGCCGTAGATGGGGTCCGTAGACCTCTGCACCAGACTTGCTTCAGTATATTTTTCTTCAGGTCCCTGCACCTGTAGCTACCCATTGGCCATTATTTTTACATTTTCTGGACACTTTTTAGACAGGGAACCTATGCTAATTCTAGCCAATACTAGTACCAAATTAAAACCCATATCTAAATTAACACAGAGCATCAACTAAACAAAGAAAATTACCAGATGGACCACAAAACTTAAAGTTGGCTAGATTGTATATCTTGGGTTGCCTCCCAAGCAGCGCTTGATTTAACGTCGCGGCACGACACAGGCGTCTTGATTACTTAGACTTCATCAAGATGATAGGCCTCAACAACTTCTTGCACACTTTCTACATTTCCCATATAGATCTTGATCCTTTACCCGTTAATCGTGATCCTTTTTCCTTCACTGCTCTCATGCTCAACCGCTCCGTGGGGGAACACTTTTGTGAGCAAAAATGGCCGGGTCCATTTGGATTTCAATTTGCCCAAAAACAAGCGCAACTTAGAGTTGAATAGGAGTAGAAGATCACCCACAACAAATTCTCACTTTTCAATTATTTGATTATGATACCTCTTCATCTTATCATTGTACAAGGCTGAAATTTCATAAGCATTTAGGCGAAATATATCAAGCATATTTAAGTCATTCATTCTTTGATTAGATGCGGTGCCCCAATCGAAATTTAGCGTCTTCATCGCCCACAAAGCTTTATGGTCTAGCTCTACCAGTAAATGGCAAGACTTTCGAAATACAAGTTGGTAAGGAGACATACCAATGGGAGTCTTGTTTGTAGTCTGATAGGCCCATAGAGCATCATTAAGCTTCCTTGACCAATCCGTTCTATTAGCAATTAGAGTCTTCGCCAAAATCTCTTTTATCTCTCTGTTGGACAATTTAAGTTGCCCACTAGTCTGCGGACGGTAAGGAGTGGCTACTTTGTGGTGGACACCATATTTCTCAAGTAGTGCCTTGAATAACTTATTACAAAAGTGGGAACCTCAATCACTGATAATCACCCTAAGTGTACCAAATCTGGAGAAGATATTCTTTTTCAAAAATGTGGTGACACTTTTACCTTCCAAGGCTTGTAACAGAGCTGAGGGTAAATGTATGATCATTTTGGTCTAATGACTTCTACCTTCATGAAGCATGACTTGCATTCCACTTTTTATCCTTCTCTTTCACTCTTTATGATTGTGTCAAGATAGGTTCACACTCTCACAAGGTAGTCACAAAGAGGTATGATAGCAATTTTGGTTCACTCTTCACAAATTGTGCCTAAGATCATCTCTATCATTCGCTTACATTAGTCGATTGGACTAACGGGGAAAGTTCTAGGTATTACCAAGCATATATTTCAAGGAAATCTCACCATACATGGCATTCAACACAATCATCAAACAAGACTCTACAATTTTCAGCTAGCGTGCAATGATCATCACAAGAGGTTAACTCAACAATCGGCTAGTTACAATGAGATGCTAAGAGTTCACATATGACTTATGCAACTCAATTTGCCTTATTGGAGCCATACACACATGTCATCAATCTAGAGAACTATTTAAGTCATCGATAGTAATCACTACCAACACTCAAAATTTCAAGAGAACAACCACATTCACAAACATCAAGAGGTGCCAATTTTTAATTCAGGACAAAACAAACATAAAGCTACCCCCACCCCCACCAAATACATCGAACACTATCCTCAATACAAAAATGCAAATAAAGACAGAATTAAAAAGGAAAGAGAACTGAATGATGAAATGAATGGGATCAGAAGAACTCTTCACTATACGGCCAATCGGCGAATATTGCTTGAGATCGCCAAATTGCATGTGGGTCGCCAAAATTTCTAGAACACTGACCTTTCAGATAGGACCAAAAGGCGAGTGAAATTGAGCTCCCCGAATCCATTCAGCGAACTGACAAACAGACTGGCAGCTTCGCCAAACTTTCCAGAGCGGTAGTCCTCTAGTTAGAAGCAAAAAGGCAGACCAAATCGGGACCGCCAAAAGGGCATTACCATCACAGAATCACCAGTCCCTACACATTCTGTTAACATTATTCTAAAACAACTAGAGCTTGGGTTGCCTCCCAAGAAGAGCCTTATTTAACGTCGTGGCAAAACATGAAAATGCTCTCAAGCATCTTCCAAATACACCACTTTAATTACAGATATTTCATGACCTTCTCAAAAATAGAGCTTCATACGCTGACCATTCACGTTGAAATTTGGTTCGGCTTTACCTTCAACTTCAAAAGCCCCATTTGTGAACAGTCGAGTTACCTTGAATGGGCCAGACCACTTCGATTTGAGTTTACTCGGGAAAAGTCTAAAATGAGTAGAGGAAAACAAAACACCAACTTAGAACGCTTGCAAAAGGATTTTAGTGTCATGCCACTTCTTCATTTTCTCTTTATAAAGGGCTGAACTTTCATACGCTCTCAACTGAAACTCCTCCAACTCATGAAGTTTGTTTGCTCTCCCTTTCAAAGCATTCTCCCAATTCAAATTTAATGGCTTCAATGCACATAATGCCTTATGTTCAAGCTCAATTGGTAGGTGAAAAGATTTTCCAAGTACCTACTGATATGGTGACATGTCAATTGGTGTTTTGAAAGTAGTGTGATACGTCCAAAGAGCATCATCTAGCTACTGAGACAATTCCAACTAATTTTCATTCACTATTTTTTTCCAGAATACTTTTATTCTCTCGATTTGAAACCTCAACTTGGCCTCTTGTTTTTGGATGATATGGTGTTGCAATTTTATGCTTGTCTCTGTATTTGCTCAACAACAATGCAAACATTCGATTGCAAAAATGAGATCCTCCATCACTAATGATAGCACACGGGGTACCAAATTGTGTGAAAATATAGCGCTTTAAGCATTACACAATACTTTTTCCCTCATTGTCGGGTAATGCTACATCTTCTACCGATTTAAAAACGTAATCAACCACCACCAAAATGTACTTGTTTCAAAAAGAGCTCCCAAACGGACCTATGAAATCTATTCCCGCAAACATCGAACAATTCAACCTCTAGGATGAGATTAAGAAGTAGTTCATGCTTTCCTGATACCCCTCCTTGATTTTGGCATTGTAAGTATAGTTTCACAAGCCATGTGCATCTTGGTATAGTTATGGCCAATAGTAGCCACTTTGAAGCACTTTGGCTATTGTTCGCACCCCGCTATGATGTCAACCTACAAGCGAAACGTGACAAACATTGAGAATTTCATTGACTTCCTCTTCCGGTACGCATCGTCAAATTAGATGGTCTGCACATTCTCTGAAAAGATATGGTTCATCCCAGAAGTACCTCTTTACATCAAACAAGATTGGCTTTTGTTGGTAGAAGTTCATACCCGCAGGTATTATTCCACACACTATATAGTTAGCAAAGTAATCATACCATGGTGGGTTGCCTTGAGTTACCGTCATCAGCGTTTCATCTAGAAATTCAGCCACAATGTCCCTTTATTTGGAATCAGCCATATTGGTTTCTAATCGAGATAAATGATCTTCCACTTGGTTTTCACACCCTTTTTGATCTTGTACTTTGAAATTAAACTCTTGCAACAACAATACCCACCGAATCAAACTTGGTTTTGCATCCCTCTTAGCCATCAAGTATCTAATGGCAACATGATCAATGTGCACCACCACTTTGGTTCCCAAAAGATATGTTCTGAATTTTTCAAATGCATACACCACCTCTAACAATTTTTGCTCCATGACAGTATGATTCTTTTGCGCCACATTCAATGCCTTACTTACATTATAAATTGGGTGAATTAATTTCCCTTTTCGTTGACCAAGAACAACTGCTAAAGCAACACCATTAGTATCACACATGAGTTCAAACAAAATACTCAAATCGAGGGCAATAATGATTAGGGATGACACTAGTTTTTCCTTAAAGCACAAAAATGCTTTTAGGCAAGAATCATCAAAACTGAAGGTCGATTCCTTTTCTAGCAGCTTGCAAAGTGCATGCGCTACCTTGGAAAAGTCTTTTATAAATTACCTGTAGAAATCCGCATGGCCTAGAAAACTTTGGACACCTTTTACAAAGAAAGGAGGGGGGAGCTTGGCAATGACTTCGACTTTAGCTTGATCCACTTGCATTCCTTCTCCTGAAATTTTATTTCCCAAAACAATGCCCTCCTTTACCATGAAGTGACACTTTTCCCAATTTAGAACTAGGTTGGTTTCCACACACCTTTGTAGCACTTGCCCAAGATGTTCAAGACAAGCTTTAAACGAATCACCAACGACTTAGAAATCATCCATGAATACTTCCATTGAGTCTTCCACCAAATCTGCGAAAATAGAGAACATACATCGTTGAAATGTCACCAGAGCATTACACAATCCAAAAGGCATCCTCTTGAAAGCAAAGGTCGCATAGGGATATGTGAAAGTAGTTTTCTCTTGATCTTCCGGTGCAATGGAAATCTAGGTGTATACTGAATAACCATCCAAAAATTAATACCATCCACGCCCACAGGTCTATCAAGCATTTGGTCTATAAACGGCATTGGGAAATGATATTTCTTATTCCATGCATTTAATTTCCAGTAGTCCATACATACACACCAACTAGTGAACCGGCCTCATAGGTACAAGTTCACCTTTTTCGTTTGGAACCACCGCGATGCCTCATTTCTGTGGTACACAATGCACGGGACTTACCCATTTTCTATCCCCAATAGGGTATACCACACCTGCATCTAACCACTTGATAATTTCTTTCTTCACCACTTCTTGCATAGGTGGATTTAGATTTCTTTGATGCTCAACACTTTGTTTGTATTCACTATCCAATTGGATTTTATGAGTGCAATACCCAGGGGGAATACCTACAATATCACCAATTGTCCATCCTATGGCATTGATTTACTGCTTTAATATCACAACAAGAAATTTCACCTACCATTCAAGAAAGTTCGCGGCAATGATGACGGGTAAGGTATTGTTTCTCCCAAAAATACATACTGAAGATTAGATGGGAGCACTTTCAACTCATGTTTTGGAGGTTCTTTTGTGGATGGTTTGGAGGGGGGACTTTCTCAAATTTTTAGATCAATATCAAGCTTCAATCGGTTTCTGAGAACCTAATCCCGATAGTGCAACCACCACTTCATCATACCCTTGAACTTCGTCCTCATCATAATTTGAAGGGACATCAGAAATGTGTTCACCTATACAAATCATTTGACTCGCACTAGCCATTGCTTCATCAATCACTGATAACGCTCAACTACACTTCATCCAATACTATGTGTAGGCGATCACACTATAGTGTAAACCCAACGAAGAGTTGGGGTCGATCCCACAGGGAGTGATACAGTAGAGAATTCAATTACAAAGTGAAAGACATGTTCTAATCGGTTGTAGGAATAGAAATTATCGAAACCATGAAAGTAAATCAAAGGAATTGACAGCTAATGTCAAATGGAGGGATAAGGATTGTCAATTAACAACTATGAAAACAAGGGAGTACACAAGTAGAACGGGATAATTGGGTATGTGATCGATTAATTGCCAATTTCACTATACAGGTGATTACTAATTACCAAAAGTTATTGAATCTTAGTGGGTAGGCTAGGCTTTAGATGTAATAGCCATCTCTCGATCAACTATCATGAATCAAGTGAGTTCTCTTGAACCTCAATAAGCATCATACTATAAACAACCCGAAACCTCAATTGACCTACTATCTCAAGCTAGATAGGTAAGCTTGAATTAAAACTCATTCTCTCAAGCTGAATCCACAACAATCCAATCACGACAATTATCAATTGATAACCTTAATTCTAAATCCTCTCTCAAGCAAGCATAGAATACTAGATTAGGACTGCATTTGCAACTACAATTCATGAGTTAAAACTCACTTATCAATCGAAATCACTTCAAAAAAACAAGTAAACCAGTAATTACTAGCACCCATAAGCTAATTGAGACAATTAATCACATAATTAGACCCCCAAGAAAGGGGGTTTAAGCCACACATTATAAAAAGTAGGAAAATATTACCAAGTATGTTCTCCATAAGTTGGGTAGTAAAATCTAAGTCTTTACAATGATCCAAATTATCTTAAAATCAAAACCCAACTTGAAAATCTACTTAAAAACTCTAAGAATAGTGTTTGGAGTCAAAAGATCAAGGTAAAAGCTCTCAAAACCTTAAAATAGTTGATCAAAATTTTGGAACTCTTCAAAACTCTTTTTAAAAATCAATTTATACATTCCCATATTTTTGCCTTTGGGGTAATTCAGTGTTATTAGTCAAGCATCGCCAACTTGATTCGCGATGCGCCAAGTGTTCCTCTCTATTGCTGTTGTGCCTTCACTCTTCACCATTTAGATCCCTGTAATTTTAGGCGATCAAAATCCTTATCACCGATTCAGTCAGTGGTTCATTGAAGGTCCATTTCCATCGCCAAGTTGACTTTTCCCCAGGGCTGGCACGCTGTAACTTTTGGCAAATTGAAGTACCACTCAGCGAGTCGTCGAGTTGTCTTGGCAATCGTCAGCTTTCCTTATCTTCATATTTTTCGCTCTTTTTTGTCGTGTAATGTCCTTTCCTTGCTCTTTTCCCTTCATAGCTGTAAATTAACATTTAAATATCAGTTTAGAGCACAGAATAGGAATCGAGGACACTAATACCATGATTAATAAGCCTTAAATGAGTCGAAATCCCAGACTCATCAACACCCCCAACTTAAAATTTGGCTTGTCCTCAAGTAAAACACAAAATCAATCAGTTCTACAAGGATGTCTACTAACAATGCTACTCAAAGACTCAACATAAATGCACACAAGAGGTTCAAACTACTCGTGCAATTTTCAATTGTGACTCTAAGTTTCAAATTGTGACTAACCATCATCAAATAGAACTCAAACTCACAATGCTTGCTTCAAATGCCACTTCAAGCCAACTAAAGCATTCAAATGCCCTCAAACACAAAATGATTCCATGCTCACACAAAACTCATCAAATTTCCAGACTTCTCGAATCAAGCACAACTCTCACACTCCCAAAGATAAACATATTCATGACTATACCTATATGCCTGCCTTTATTTTCCAATCAACATTATTTTTAGCTCACTCAAATCACAAAGATCTTTCAAGGCTTGTAATGGGGCTGATGGTAAAGGTATGATCATTTTGGTTTAGTGACTTATACCTTCATGAAGTATGGCCTACGTTTTACTTTTTCTCCTTTTGTTTTACACTTTATGATTTTTACAATCCACCCTATGTTCATTTAAGCATGACTCATTGGATACCTCATTTCTTTTGTCCATTTCACAAGCTTTATTTCAACAACTATTTTTGTTCAATCTTTTTCTACTTTCACATTTTTATTTTATCTCTTTTTTTGACATGGAGAGATTCCATCTTTTTTAACATGATCCTTCAAGGGCAAAAATTTTCAAACTTCTCGATTTTTCTCCTTTTTCAACACACCCCAAACTTAGGCTTTTGGACTAAGTTGATTATTCAAATGAACCAATACTTCATGAAGGTTATAAGTGATGGGATAAAGAGGTCAAAGTTGTTCAAGTTTCATCCAAAAAAAAAAGATAGGCTCAAATGGTACCAACCTAGGTTCACACTCTTACAGGGTGGTCACAAAGAGGTATAAAATCAATTTTTGTTCACTCTTCACAAATTATGCCTAAGTTCATCTCAATCGTTTGCTTATGTTACTCAATTGGACTAACGGGCAAGTCTAGGTATTACAAAGCAAATATTTCAAAAAAATCTCACCACACATGTCATTCAACGCAATCATCAAACAAGACTCTACAATTTTCAACTAGCATGCAATGATCATCGCAAGAGGTCAATTCAATAACCGAGAGAACTATTCAAGTCATTGGTATTGGTCACAATCAAAACTAAATTGCAAGAGAACAATCACATTCATACATATCAAGAGGTGGCAATTTTTTCTAAATTGTTTTAAAACCAACATTTTGCATTCAAAACAAAGGGCCAACACAATGGATCAAAACTAATATATATATCAACAATATCCATCAATCACACAAACACAAAAATATCAACAATATCCATAAGACATCCCCAGGAAAAGGTAGTTATAGAAATACCTCACCCAGCCAACCTATACTAGAAATTGTTCTCAAATGCAAAGAAAACAGTAACACAAGTCAAAACAAAAAAAAGAAAGGGAGTAAAAAATTCTCCTACCAGCATGGGGTGAACTCTGCATATCTGACTCCATCTGTCTAGGAATAAATGTTCGGCTCTAAATCAGGTTTCACTCTAGTGGAGTCCACCATCGAAGTGTCCCTTAAGAAGCTGCCATAGCTGTCTGGACCATAGCTCCCTCTAGATCCTCCAAGTCATCATAAACTGCTGTGTCTCGAACACCCAGCTCCTCCTCCTCTGTCTCCGTCTCATATTCAACATCTACATTATCTCTAGTAGCATCTCTGGTCGTAGTAGCGAGAGGAATCTTAGAACTGTCCAGGAAGTCTATACCCAAAATCTTCGAAAGATCCACAATGCCAAATAACATCGAGAGATCTGTGGATTTCAGCTCATCCACATCTCGGCACAACCCAACAATACCGTCCATCAAGGCTGTCACATCCTCAGAAACACCCCAGCCCTGCTTACAATCCCCTACACTCACAGTATAGGAATCTAGTGAAAATACATGGGCATATCCTCTCTTTGTGGTCTCTGAACTCAGCCCGTATCGGGGATAAGGCAGTAGTTATGGCACTCTAAATTAATCTAGGTACAACAACCTCTACATGGAAGGAACCAACATCAGTGGACTGGGCTAGATGGCCTATCTTATAAAACATAGCCTGGGTAATCGTGGGTTGGGAAGAGGCAGCAGCAACACTAGGAGGGGGAATAACAGTCAAACCTGAAGGGGTAAAAGTAGAAGTACAAGGGGTACATGTAGGCTCACTAGCCTGATGGGGAAGGATTGTCTGTATCAGCAATATCTCAACATCGACTATAGGGGACGTATCCTTCGATGCAGCTCTTCTCCTATTAGCCTCGTTCCTCGTGTACTCGACCTCTATCCTCCGAATGTCGGTAGAGGAAGTGGCAGTCACTTCCACACCCCTCTTAGCAATCGAAGGAACATGGTCCCGCTTGTACAACTCAGTAATCAAGACTAGGAAGGCGAGAGAGGTCTCACTCTGCTTGGCCTTCATGGACATCTCCTACTCTTTGATTAGACCAAGATTAAGTCTCTCTCGGTCCAGGACACAACCCAAATAAGCAATGTGTTGTTGAAAAACCCGAACCAATATCTGGCAGACACGTTCAAATCCTTCTTCTCAATAGGAACACTAGCCTTAATCTACCGCGGCATGATGTTATAAATTAGTGGTGCCAACCAACCTTTCAAATCATTGAGGGTCTTTTTCTAGATTTTATCAATATAGTAATGCATCATGTTCATCGTACAACCTATCAACTCATTGATATTGGTGCTACTGCATTTGACTTTCCAACTACGCACTACCACTTGGTCATCCGACTTGAAGGAGCTGGCCTTCTTCTTTCATTAAGGGACAAGTTTCCCATACTCAGCATAAAACTCTCGAACACAAGTAGGAATATAGGGGCCTCGGGGCTTTGTGAAGATTTGGAACTTGATAGTGTTCCACACCTCTGGGTACGGATTTACAACACCATATGTAGACAATATTTTTTCTTCCGAGATGGTCCTTAAACCCTCGACCTTCAATCTATTCAATGACCGGGGATGAGGAGCCTGAACTGGTGGTACCTGCTCTACTACCTTTGCTGGAGGTGGAGGACACACTGAGATATGAGTTGGATCATTCAAAAATATGAAGCGTAGCTCCGCTCTCCTAGTTTGGAGAGTCTGGTCATCTTTCGACTTAGATGCGGAAACTGGTGAACTATCCGCTAAGTGGCCCTCACATTCAGAGGTAGTGAGGTGGGTGGCATAGAAACCCTCGGTGTCGGAGCTCTCCACCGTAGGTGATTGCACTACGAGCTCCATCCCCTTTCCTTTTGCCCCAGTCGGAGGAATTTTTTCAATGCATTTTGGGAGGGTGTAGCCCCCTAATTTATAACAATGCCTCTAGCATGCTTTCGGGGCAGTTGATTTCACCAAGGTACTTTTTATCTAGCCATTCCTGCAAACCAAAACAAATACGTTAGAATTAATTTGAAAAATTTCAAAGTGGTAAAAATGTGTAGAAAAACTGGATAAATGTTCCAGAATAAAATTACTAAGAAATTAGCACAAGTCGGCAATTTTTAGGGCCTTCCGGCGGATTGCCAACATCATTCGGCGAATAAAACTACCTCGCTGATTTTTACAAAATAATTTTGAAAACTAGGGGCACAGAAGGGCGATCTAACGGGGCATTCAGTGAGTCACCGAGTGAACTCAGTGAGTCTCTAGGTGAACTTAGCGAGTCACCAAGCGAACTCGGTGAACTCAGGCATATCGCCGAAAGTTACAGAATAAAATCCACAATTATGATCAAACGGTGACCTCAGGGTACTCAGACCTTCCCTATTTTGGCCAAAATTGACCAGTCGACTTATTTTTCCCTTATGAATGACGTCACCCGTTCTATCATTTGGCAAAATCAGTCAATCGGTTCAAACAGGGTTACTCAGACTTCACCCACACTAGACCCAACAATATAATCAACACAACCAACAATTAAAATCAAGCAAAAACATGAGATTTCATAAATAAAGGTCAATTAACAAAATTTGGGATCTCATAAACACAAACCAATAATAAACAATCCAATTAATCACTAATATTACACAACCAACAAAATAGGACAACAATCAAGCATTCAAAATTACCAAAATGTAACGGCGAGGTTCGGATAACCAACCTCAAAAGCAGATATTTGGATACTAAGCTAGCAAAGTGCACCAAAGTCCCCCCGAGCAAGTGATCCAACACAAAATACAAGAAACGAAAGAACAAAAATTTAATGTGCAATTGTGAAAGTGTAGAAGTCGAAAAGTTTGAAATGAGGGAGAGTTTTGAATTTAAAATGGTTTTTCCCTTTTGACCCTTCAGTTTGCACACCAGTCGGCGAAACTCACTTATGTCGCGACCCATTCAGCGATGCGTCGAATGGCTCTTTTGCCCTTCGAGTTTTATAGTACCACTAGCTAACAAGGTGGTAAAACAGCGATCTAGATCATGCTCACTGACTTGTTCGGTGAGTCGTTGTCTGGTACTTGGCTCGCCTAATTTCTCTTTTCCCCAAAATTTCAAAGTTTCAACCTGCACATTCAACACTCGTTATTCAAACAATAGTAATAAAAGCTTAAAAACTTGGGTTGTCTCCCAAGAAGAACCTTATTTAATGTTGTGGCACGACGTGGATACGCTTTGAAGGTTCATTGTTTAGGTTAACCAAGGTATCACTTGGTAGACCTCTTTTTTGCCTTGGGTTTAAATGAGATGAAAACTGGCCCATTTCCGTTTCCAGTTGTTTAATGGACACCGCGTGAGATGTAACCGTCTTGTTTAGAGTTGAGACGTCCTCTTTCATTTCTTTAAGCACCTTGTCCGACCCTTGCACTTTATTGAGAAAGTGTGCAAGCATATCTTCAGTGCAAAAATTTTCCGCGTCAGCCCTTTGCTTTTTTGTCTTTTGATGCTCATGGGGAGGAACGTATCTCTCTTGGTCACCATCTCACTCCCTCCAATTTGTACCATGGTCACGCCACACCCTATCACAATCCTTCCAACCTTTATCACGCTCTGTATTCCAATCTTGACTTCCACCTGGCCTTGGATAATTTTGGCGGAATCCTCCTCCCTGATTTTCTAGAAAGTGTACTTCTTCGTTGTACCAAGCTTTAAAGTGTGCATCATCGGGATTTACTCCGCTAACTCTAACAACATTCACAACCTTAGAACCACAACCCATGACATTTTTTGACAAAATATCCATTTGGGTCATCATTTTAGCCATGTTTTCATCCCGCTCTTGGTGTTTTTCTATTTGTTACCTTGTCATCCTAAAAGTCAAAGGAGACACCTTATCCTGCCTAGTATACCAAGCTTGGTTTATCTTTGTAATCCCATAAAGGAGAGTTGACGCTATGTCAAAAGGTTGCTGCAAGTTCCTTCGTAGTTGGTAAGCTATGCTTTAGATGTAATAGTCATCTCTCGATCAACTATCACAAATCAAGTAAGTTCTCTCGAACCTCAACAAGCATCATACTATAAACAACCCAAAAGCTCAATTTACCTACTCTCTCTAGTTAGATATGTAGGATCGGATTAAGACTCACTCTCTTGAGTTGAATCCACAACAACCCAATCACTACAATTATCAACTGATAACCATAATTCTAAAACTACTTTCTCAAGCAAGCATAGAATACTATAGTTGCATTTGCAACTACAATTCATGACTTAAAACTGAATTATGAATCGAACCCCCTCGAAACAACAAGTAGATCAGTAATTACTAACACCTATAAGCTAATTGAGTTAATTAATCAGATAATTACACCCCGAAGAATGGGCATTTTATCCACGCATTATAAAAAGTAGGAAAATATAACCAACTACGTTGTCCATGAGTTGGATAGTAAAATACAAGTCTTTTAGTGCTCCAAATTAGCTTATAATAAGAACAAAACATGAAAATCTACTTAAAATCTCTACGAATAGTGTTTGGAATCAAAATCTCAAGGTAAAAGCTCTCAAAAACTCAGAATTGTTGATCAAACTTTAGGAATTCTTCAAAAATCCTTTTTAAAAATCAATTTATACATTCCCAGATTTTTACCTACGGGGTCATTCGAAGGTATTAATCGAGCATCGCCGACCATGTTGGCCATGCGCCTAGTGTTCCTCTCCATCACTATTTTTCCTTTACTCTTCACCATTCAGACCATGTAACTTTATGCGATCAAAATCCTTATCGCCGATCCAGTCAGCGGTTCACCGAAGGTCCAATTCCATCGCCAAGTTAGCTTTTCTTCAGGGCTGGCACGATGTAACTTTTGGCAAGCTAAAGTACCACTGGGCGAGTCACCAAATGGTCTTGGCGATCGTCAGCTTTCCCATCTTCAACTTTTCCACTCATTTTTGCCCAGTAATGTCCTTTCCTTGCTCTTTTCCCTTCATAGCTGCAAATTAGCATTTAAATATCAATTTAAAGCACAAAATAGGCATCGAGGACACTAATACCATGATTAATAAGCCCTAAATGAGTCGCAATCCCAGACTCATCAATCATATCAATTGTTGAAACCACATGAATGTCACTAGGTTGCTTCATCGATTTGCACACATTTAATGTAACCTCCTCATTATTAATCCAGAACTTTAACTCACCACTTTCAATATCCACTAAAGCTCTTTCGGTTCCAAAAATGGTCTACCCTAAATCTCACAATCCAAAATAACAAATTCAGCTAGAAAGATAAATCTATCCACCTTCACGAAGATATCTTAAAGTATTCCAGTGGGATGTTTAATAGACCGGTCAACCATGAGAAGCCACATTGTAGTGGCTTTAGGTTCACCTAGCCCAAACTGCTTAAAGATGGCATATAACATCAAGTTAATACTCGCCCCCAAGTCCGAGAAAGCCTTGGAAAAAACTGAAGCATCCTAATGGTACATGGGATAGTAAATGCTCCCGGATCCTCTTTTTTCGTGATCACATCGCTAGTTATAACTGCACTACAATTGTGAGAGACCTCAATTGTTTCTAAACCATACTTCTTTTCTTAGTGACTAGTTCCTTCATGAATTTTGCATATCCCAACATCTCCAATAATGCTTCAACTAAAGGAAGGTTTATTGAAAGTGTCTTGAACACCTATAGAAATTTCTTGAACTTTTCATCTTCATTATGCTTTTTGAGCCTTTGAGGAAAAGGGGGATTTATTTTGGGCAACGGTTTTACCAAGTTTGGAGAAGATGTAGCCCCTTCTTTAGCTATTTACACCTCCTCGGGCATGTTATTCTCTGTTGCATGGTCGAGCCTCTCTACCTCAATGGTGTCTTTCTCTTCTCCACTAGTGTTTGCGCCATCATTCATCTTCACATCACCTTCTACTACTTTCCCGGTTCGTGTCAAAACCGCCAAACATTTGTCATGATCAGCTTTTGAATTTTCCATATCATCATTTGCACATCTTCCCAATTGCTTGGGTTCTAATTGGGCTGAAAGTTGGCTCATTTGACATTCAAGTTTCTTGATAAAATCTGTGTGATAGTTTGCTTTATTTTTCAAGGATGAGAAATCAGCCTACATTTCTTTAAGCATGTCATCAAACCTTTCAACCTTATCTAGAATGCGCGATAACAATTCATCCACTCGAAGGCTCCCTGAACTTCCCCCCAGATTTTGGGCTATTACTTGTTTGCATGTTATACACATCATGATTGTCTTCTTTCCTCCAAGAGTCAATTTGGTCAGCCCAATCTCGATTGTAACCTCACCATTCATCTTCAATAAATGAGTTCCAACCTTGATTCCCACATGGCTTGAAAGAACCTGGGTGAGAATCCTTGAGAATCCTCCTCTAATCTTGATACTTTTACACTGATTGTTTTTAGAAAGACCTCCCATCACTTGTTCATTTAGCAACACCATTTGGGATATCATCTTGGCTATCTTGTCGTCCTGCTCTTGGTTTATTTCTACTTGCTCTTTTGTCAACCCAAAAATCAAGGGAGATACTTGATCTTTCTTAGTGTACTACTTACGATTGATCTTTGTCATTTCGATGAGGAGAGCGGATGCTATTGAAAATGGTTTCTCTATGATTCCGCCTCGAACAAGTTGGTGAACCACCCCTTTGTTTACTGAATCGAGACTTCGATAGAAGTATTGTAGCAACACATTGCTCGAGAGTCCATGAGTTGGGAACTTGAGCAGCAGCTTTTGGAACCTCAACAATGTTTCATGAATCGGTTCCTGATCTACTCAATTGAAATTTTGAATATGATCCGTTAACTTCATCAACTTCGAGGGAGGGAAAAACTTGACATAGAATAGCTCGATGAGATCTTCCCAAGAAGTTATTTATTCTCTCGGTAACTCAACTAACCACCTCGTTGCCTCCTTGATTAAAGAGAATGAAAATAACTGTAGTCTGACCAACTCTTGTATGATATTCTCGAAGAAAAATGGACCACACACATCCACAGAGTTTCTAATATGCTCATAGGGATTCCATGAGCTAAACCTTCAAACGAATCCTTCATTTGCAATAGCTGCAGCATCGTGTTAGTCACATGGAATACTGCATTTCCCACGATCAGAGGTAAACGAATAGCACCCATGCTTCCCACTTGAGCTTCATTTTGATCATTCAAGTTACCAATGTCATCTTGATGTCCAAGTTGACTAGCGTTACTTCTGTTCACACTCATTTCGTCACCTATTCTGGAATAACTAACCCCAAACACAACACAAAGTAAGTCGATTCAACTACAAACAAGATTAGATCACAACTAACTTCACTAAAAGAATTCAAAACACCACTCCCCAACATGGCGCCATTTTTTATAACACTCAACTACACTTCATCCAATTCTAAGTGTACGTGATCGCAATCTACTATAAACCCAACGAAGAGTTAGGGTTGATCTAATAGGGAGTGATACGGTAATGAATTCAATTACGAAGTGAAAGGCATGATCTAATATATTGTAGGAATAGAAAATATCAAAATCATTAAGGTAAATTATTGGGGTAGACAACTAGTATCAAATGGGCATATTTTGATTGTCAAGTAACAGCTACTAAAACATGGGAGTAATCAAGTAGAAAAGGATCATTGGGGATGTGATTGATCAATTGCCAAATTCACTATACAAGTGATTAATAATTATTGAAAGTTGTTGAATCTTAGTGGGTAGGCTAGGCTATAGGTGTAATAGCTATCTCTCGATTAACTATCACAAATCAAGCGAGTTCTCTCGAACCTCGACAAGCACCAACATTATAAACAGCTCAAAACCTCAATTTACCTACTTTCTCGAGCTAGATAGGTAGGATCAAATTAAGACTTACTCCCTCGAGCTAAATCCACAACAATCCAATCACAAATATTATCAATTGATAACCTTAATTCTAAAACCTCTTTCTCAAGCAAGCATAGAATACTAGACTAGAACAACATTTGTAGCTACAATTCATGAGTTACGACTAAATTATCAATCGAACCCACTTCAACACAACAATTAAATCAGTAATTACTAGCACTCGTAATCTAATTTAGACAATTAATCACATTATCCAACCCCCAAGAATGGGGCTTTAGCCACATATCTTAAAAAGCAGAAAAATATTACCAATTATATTCTCCATAGGATGAGTAACGAAATTCTCATGTTTACAATTATTGAAATCAACTTAGAATCACCAACCAACTTCAAATTCTACTCAAAAACTTAGAAAACCAGCGTTTGGATTAAAAAAGCCAGAGTCTAACAATGTCAGACACTATTTTCTCTTTTTGAAAATCTATTTATATGTTCCCAAATTTTTCCTTTATGGCTATTTGGTGGTATAAGTTGAGCGTCACCAACCTGTCAGTGATGCGTCAAATGCTCATATCCATTGCCTTTTTAGCTTGAATTTTAACCCTTTTTGTGCTGTGATTTTAGGCGATCGAGGTCAGGCTCGCCGACTCGATTGGAGATGCACCAATTTTCCTTTCTCATCGCCATTTTTGCTTGCATCTTCACTAATTGTTCTATAAATTTAGGCGGACTGAGACTCTTTCACCGATCCAATCGGCGTATCGCTGAAGGGTACGCTCCACTGCTGAGTGGCTTTTGTCCAAATGCTAACACACTGCAACTTTAGGCAAGCTGAAGGACCACTCGGTGAGTTGCTGAGTGTCTTTGGTGATCCTCAACCTTGCTTTTCTTCAACTGATTCAAATTTTGTACTCAATTTTGCCCAGTAATGTCCTTGTCTTGGTATTTTGTCTTCCTAGCTACAAATCAACATATAAACATCAGTTTAGACAAAAAAATTAGGCAATGAGGACACTAAAAAACTATGATTATTAATCCCTAAATGAGTCAAAATCCCAGACTCATCAAATCTCTCAAATAAAGCTTCTGTCAACTCTTCCCAAGAGGTGATAGAATTATTTGGCAAGTCTAGCAACGGTCTTGTAGCTTCACATGTCAAAGAGAATAGGAATAATCTCAACCTGATGAGATTTTCTTGAACACAAATGGCCAATATACATACACAATATTCCAAAGGTTTTCATGGGGTCTTCAAGACCTAACCCGTAAACATTCTTCTCAATTGGAGAAGCTCTAACATTGTTTCAGGTACATGAAAATCTGCCCTCCCTACTGTAGGAGGTAACCAGAGGACTCTTATTGTATGAATTACATTTATGTGCATATCATTCAATAAAAATACCTAACTAAGAGTCAGGGTCTAATCCCACATAGAGTTATATAATGCATAGAATTCTATTAAGAAATTTATCATGTAAATAAATTCATTTCCTGCAATCAAGAACAAATGGTGGATGATTCAATCTAATTTATGAAAAGGATTTTGGCATCAAGAGTCACAATTAAACTAAGATTTTGAAAAAATCAAGTAAATTAACAAGTAATTTAGGGGTGTAGGGATTTGAAATTGATGTCACATGGGGTTAATTGTGTTGCTCAATAGTGCTAAACATTCATGGATAGGATACGTCACCTTCAATGACACTAGTATTCTTTCGATCTCAGAACATCAGTTCATAGAATCTTATATCAGACTCATCTATATGCATAAATAAACAACCCAGTACCTTACATTATTCTCTCTTTCAAGAAAAATTAGGGCAAATAGATCTGACTCATAATCTCTTTTTCATGTAAACTACATACATCAAACCTAAATTGCAAGTATAAAACTAATTACCCACTCCAATCAATCTCTTTTCAGCATCAATCAAAATACAAAAATAAGATTAAGTTTGCAACCTTAACCCATAAGTTAACCCCAAGCTAATTATCCCAAATTCATGGATGAGCAACAAAAAATAGAGAAAAACACAATACCCACTACATTGAATAACCACCTAACCCCATAAATGCACCCTTAGATTTTGGGGGTTTTAGCCAGGAAATTATATCTTTCATGAAAGCACCCATGGGTGATACAAAATTAAGCAACTTATAAGAAACACTCACTTTGACTTAAACTTCAAATTGTAAATTTTAAAAGCAAGGTAGAAAACCCCAAAACTAAAGATGCTTTTCAAAAGGTAAAATACTTTTTTCTCTAGAAAGGAAAACTCTTAGCTAAAGAGTAACTAAAAAATTCCTTCCCTAAAAACTATCTTTTTCTCTCTCCGTTGGACTATTTGTACTTTTCCAAAATTTTCCCCAACATTTCCTATGTGACCCCTTTGGTGACGTTAGTCAGGCTCACCAAGATGAGTCGGCGGATCATCATTCGCTCCTTAGCTTGCCTCCCTCTTTCTTGAGAATCAAGTGTTTGAACCACAGTCGGTGAGCTCATTCGAGTTTTTCTTTCACATTCAATGAATCTATGAGTACCATCTTTGTTCGCCTTTTAGCTTGAAATTTTCCTCCAAGTCCTGTCATCTTCAGCGTTGGTCAGCATGTTCACCCTCTCCTTTCGGCGAGTAATCTTTCTTCTTTAAGTTTACCGATCTGGCTCAATTAATTCAGGTGTTGAGCATTGTCACTTTGGGCGAGGTTGTGCCAATTCAGCGATTTGCATTGCTTGTTAGGTAAATAACAATATGGAGTTTACACTTCTTTCCATGTTTTTAGCCTTTCAAACAAATATTCATCCTCTCCTTGATTGTTAGCCTTCATAACTACAAATCATTAAAATATCATTTGTACAAGACATAATTTGGCATCAACAATGTTCACTTTATACTTTTTTTTATTTTTTTTGCCCTTCTTTCGAAATCGGTTCTTCCCTTGTCCAATTGCCTTCATAACTGTAAATCATAAGTATTCTATTACAAAAGGAAAAAATTAGGCATTGATGACACTAAACATTGAGATAAATGGGCCTTAAATGAGTAAAAATCTACCATTCATCACGTCGCCGCCAGACTTAACACTTGTGGTTGATCTCACAACTCTAGTAGTTGAGTCTAGCACACATGCTCCTTCAATGGACCAAGAAGGCATTTTGACACCGTCTATTGTACCTTCCTCTTCTCCTATTGATATTGCGGTGAGACCTTCCCCATCTCTTATTGCTCGTCCTCCTTGACCCAATCATTGATTTACTAAATAGGCAGTCTTACCCAATCAGCAGATGTTATAGTCACCTGGGTTGAGGCGTACATGCCCAATATTATTGATCAAGCCATTAAAATTGCCTTATCTCCATTGATAGAGAGAGTGGTCAAGTGTGAAGGGACGATTGAGAGTAATAGTGTGAGGTTTTATGACCTCAGAGCGATATTAGAGGCTTGGGAGAAGGTTGGGGGTAGCTTTGGTACAGTAGACACCATATAGGATGAGCTTGCTACCCTCCGAGCGGAGGTCATCCAGTTAAAGTCTACAGGCATATCCATTATTTGAGTGAGGTTTTCCTACCAGATGAACCTACCTATATGGCCAAGAAGCCTAGTACTGTGAATATTCCTAATGAGCCTCTTGATATTGTTGCCAGTGTTAATGTTTGAAATGATGAGACTGAGAGGGTCAAAGATGAGTTGGTTGAGGAGACAGATGAGGAAGAGTTGATGAGCGAGGAGCATGGGATTGCTCAGACCTTGACTGAGATGCAGGAGACCAAGGATGTAATTCTTTGGATGACCTTGGAGCAATCCTTTCGGGAGACTTCAACAGTTGGTTCTTATGGAGTCACTTCATACTCCCCCATCCCTCTAATTGTGGAGACAATCATTGATAGACAAGTTAAGCTTTCCCTGCCGCCTCCAATAATCCTGATGCCGGGCTTTGATGCTGGGCATTGATGTCTCTCTTGAGGCTTCCCTACCTGATACTCAAGATGAGAGTGCTCCATAAGAATATCCTATCAAGGAGACCTCTTTTAACTCATTCTCGTCGTACTTTTGTTTACATTGCATTGAGGACATTGTTATATTTTGTTAGTGGGGTTAGGGTCTTTGAGACAATACTCCCTTTTTGATTGTATTTTATTATTTTGAGCTCTCAATAATTGTAGTACGTTAGTTTTGTTTTAATTATAGTGTTCTTTTTGTAAAAGTGTTTCTCATGTTTTTATATTGATTTCTCTTGTTTTTGAAACTCCCATGAGTTTAAAATCATGAAATTCTTACATTTTTCATTTATAACAATTTGAGAATCAATTGTGTTTAATATTGGTGTCTTGATTAGTACTCATAATGAGCACGGTGTATAGTGTTGGTCTTACGAGAATGAAATCAATGTGGTTGTACTTTTTATCTATCTCTTTTGATCTTTTATAACTAGTTGGTCTTTGATGTGAGCCTTGAAATGAACATCACCTAACTCTTACGAAGACCTCAAGGGAATTGAGTGTATTTAAAAGTGTCATATGTAGTGAGGTCTTAGTTGATAACATGTATCTGGTGATGTAATTCTTGCCACAAATTACAGATAAAATGGTGAAATTAAAGACAAGAAGTAAAGAGAGATAGACAAACACAAAAAAGGAAAAATAAAGCAACCAAAAGGTATATTAAACCTTAAGATCTTAATGCGTTAATCTTACAAGAAGCACCTAACTCTTACGAAGACTTCAAGGGAATTGAATTCACCTTGCAAATGATATTTCTAAGCAAAATTCAACACAAGCTTGTACCTCTCAACACTCATACAAGAGTTCAAATATCAATATTCAAAATAGTCTAACTTGAAATGACAACCTAAACTAGCTATTTATAGTTATTACAAAAGAGGCCCAAAGTGGCCAAAAATGAGATAAAGAGCAAGCTAGGTTGGCCACACTAAATGGATTCGGTGAGTCGCCAATAAAGTTGGTGAGATGATCCCCTTGTAAGAAGCTCTTGTAACTTTAGGTGAGTTAGGTCATGCTCGCATAAGGAACTCGGCGAGTTGCCAAATGGTATGGCGAGGTGGCTCCTCCTCTAGCGAATTGTAGAAATTTTTGCGAGCTCGGGTCCTCGCCCAAGCCAGTGGGCAAGTCACCGAATTGACCCCGCTGCTTGTCTAAAGTGGAAACTTCAATCCTCTTCTCTGCACTTCCCCAAGCGATCTTCCATGCATGGGAACCTCTCCTTGATATCAATATAAGCTCAAGAACCCATAGCTTCATGAGCAATCCTTGCATTCCTTGGGGATCCCGAGCTTGGCTTAAAGTGAGTGTCCTTGGAGCAATCAAAATCGCATTATTTGATACCAAATGATGTAATTCTCACCACAAATTACAGATAGAAATGCGGAAATTAAAGACAAGAATGAAAGATAGAAGAAGAGATACAAGAGAAAGAACGATTGGAAACTAAAGGATATATTAAATCTAAACCTCCAATTACAATCCCTAAACAAGCACCTAATCAAGATAATTAGATTGACACAAGAAAAGGAAATCAAAATCAACATAAATGTATATTAAACCTAAACATCTCAATTGATTAATCTGAATCAATCACCGAGTCTCTTACGAATACCTCAAGGAAAATGAATCTCCAATCAACCCCTGTTTCTAAACAAAGTTCAATACAAGCTTGTACTAAGATCTCAACACTCATACAAGAGTTCAAATATCAATATTTAAAATAGTCTAACCCGAAATGAGAATCTAAACTAGCTATTTATAGTTATCACAAAAGAGACCCAAAGTGTGGCCCAATATAGGAGAAAAGGGGAGTTGGGTCGCCAACACCGAATGAATTCCCGAGTCGCCGATCAAGATGGAGAGATGACCCCCTTCTCGGAAGCTCTTTGAACTTTAGGTGAGCTAGGTTGTGCTTTCCTAAGGGACTCGGTGAGTCACAATTGGTTTGGTGAGGTGCCCCTCCTCTGGAACAATCTTGATCTTTTGGCGAGTTGGGGTCCTCGCCCAAGCCATTGGGCAAGTTGCCAAATGGACCCCGCTGCTCACCTAAAGTGGCAGCTTCAATCTTTTTCCCTGCACTTCCCCAAGAGATATTCCATTCATGGGAACCTCTCCTTGCCATCAATAAAAGCTCAAGAACCCCTAGCTTCATGAGCAATCCTTACATTCCTTGGGGGTTCGGAGCTTGACTTCGAGTGAGTGTCCTTAGTGCAATTCGAATTGCATCATCTGAAACCAAATGATGTAATTCTCACCACGAATTATGGATAGAAATGCAGTAATTAAACACATGAAAGAAAGATAAAAGAAGAGATACAATAGAAGGAATAATTGGCAACTAAAGAATGTATTAAATCCTAAAACCTTCAATTACAATCCCTAAAGAAGCACCTTATCAAGACAAGTAGACTAATACAAGAAAAGGTAATTAAAAGCAACCTAAACATATATTAAACCTAAACAACTCAATCGATTAATATGAATCAATCACCGAATCTCTTACGAAGACCTCAAGGAAATAGACCTCAAGGAAATTGAATCTCAAAGCAACCCCCGTTTCTAAACAAAGTTCAACACAAACTTCTATCAACCTCTTAACACTCATACAAGACTTCAACTATCAATATTTAAAATAGTCTAACCTGAAATGAGAAACTAAACTAGATATTTATAGTTATTATAAAAGAGGCCCAAAAGTGTCCCAAAATAGGATAAAGGGTGAGCTGGATTGCCCATGCCGAATGGATTTGGCGAGTCGCCGATCAAGTTGCCAAGATGACCCCTTTCTCAGAGGGTCTTGGAACTTTAGGCTAGCTAGGTCATGCTCGCCTAAGGGACTCGATTAGTCACCAACTTGTTCGGCGAGGTGTCCCCTCCTCTAGAGAAATCTAGAACTTTTGGCGAGCTGGGGTCCTCGTCCAAGCCATCGGGCGAGTAGCTGAATAGACCCCGTTGCTCGTCTAAAGTGAGACCTTCAATCTTCTTCCTTGCACTTCCCCAATTGATCTTCCATGCATGGGAGCCTCTCCTTGCAATCAATACAAGCACAAGAACCTCTAACTTCATTATCAATCCTTGCATTCCTTAGGGATCCTGAGCTTGGCTTCAAGTCAGTTTCCTAGGTGCAATCTGAATTGCATTATTCTCTCCTTCTTGGAAAGGATTCATCATCGAATGAAAACCTTGCAAAACCATGTAAAGGACAAACAACAAACATATCCTAATAGAATGAGGGTTAGTAAAATGGTTAGCTTAAAATTTATTAAACCAAGGAGATTCACAATCAAGGAACAACCAAACATCCTCTATTATCATGGCTATTAAGCACCGAGATGGAGAACAAGGAAATTTGCTATTCTTCACGTCAAAAGGGTAATACCATCAAAAAGATGAAACTTCTACAAGTTCAAATACTCTCAAATATTCACCGGGGTCAAAATGATAATAGTTCCACATAATTGGGTCATACAAACAAGTTTAGACCTCAATGATACCCCGACCCAAATGCAATCCACCTTTAAGACAAACATGAGACTCATCATATGCAAAGAGATAGTAGAGAAATGTGTCACATAAATGAACTTCAATCAAGGTGTTCTCAAGTTTTTCCTCAACTTTAGATACTAGAGAATCACAACTCATACGAAGCATTGAACACACAAAGAAGAAGTAACAGTTAACACATAAGCATCCCCTTTCATCTTAACACTACCCTTTCCAATAAATGTACTATCATCTTCACAAAGTAGATTTCTATCTTTGGAAGGTGTGTCATCACACCATAGTTGATTCTCAAACAATTTAACAACATTTGTGAGATTTCCATCTTTTGAAAGTGTGTCATCACACCATAGTGGATTCTCAAACAATTTAGCAACATTTTCAACCAACAAAGATGCCACATTGGAAACATCATCACATTTATGACATGGAGTGAGATGAGCCATCTTTGAAAACACATAACAACCATTGAGCTCATCAATTATATCATCTATTCAAAGGATATGATGATGATACTTTATGATAATTTTGTTGATGGACCGACAACCAACACACATGCACCATGTTCCATCTTTCTTTGGAACCAAGAGAACTAGAACGGCGCACAGACTTGTACGTCCTCTCAAATAGCCCTTGTTGAAGAGTTTCTCAACTTTCCTTCATAGCTCTTTGATATCCTCCGGATTACTTCGATATACTGGTTTGTTTGGCCATTGTGAGCCCGTCACAAAGTCAATTTGGTGTTCAATTCCCCGAAGAGGGGGTAATCTACTTGGCAATCCCTTTAGAAAGACATCATTATAATCCTATAAAAGAAAGGAAATAGAATGGGGGAGAGAAGAATGATATTGGTTAGTTTGAAACACATGATCCCTATGTGTAGTAAGGATCAATGAACTTTTGGCCTCCAATTTTTCCTTTATCTCCCTATACTTAGTAAACAACACTTGAGCCTTTCCCTTCAACCTCCTCCTTTCTTCCTCTTAATGGCCTTCGACCTCCACATGTCCCTCCTCCTCTTTCCTTTTCTCCCTCTAATCACTCATATTTTGTTACGCTCCATTGACTTGAGATGGTGATATAGGATAAAGGACATATTTATGTTCATTAAACACAAGTGAATATCTGTTAGATCTCCCGTCAAGTCTGGTTGAACGGCCATATTTCCAAGGTCTCCTAAGTATTACATGACAAGCTTGCATTGGTATCACATCACATAGGATAGAGTCTTCGTACTTCCCAATTTTGAACTTGATTAACAGTTGTCTATGAACCCTGAGTTCTCCACACTCACTCAACCATTGAAGTTTGTAAGGTTTAACATGCTTAGTTGTAGGAAGCTTCAAAAAATCCACTAAAGTGGTGCTAGGAACATTTGCTCAATTTCCACTATCAATGATCAAGGAACATACATTACCCTGGATGAGGCACTTGGAATTGAAAATATTCTCTCTTTTACTTGGATTATCCATGGCCTTTCTAATCATAGCTCACCTTACCACATACATTGGTACGGTGAACTCTCCTTCTTGGGGGCAAGCCTCTTCCATTGTGGACTACCTTATCAAACTATCTGACATGGCGACATCTCTCCCTTCACATGGGTTTTGTTCCTCACCTTCAACACCTTTTGGGGTTTCCTCTTCACAACCCTCTTCTTGATTGATTGGTGTTGGGTTGAACGCTTGATGGAAAGTTCTAGGTACGATAGTAGGATTAAGTTGAACCTCCACATTGATCTCTCTATCACCCATCATGGACATACTATCATGCAAGGCGGTCATCCTTCCTTCCAGCCTTCCCATTATCTGATTAACATTAGTAAGCGCCCACATTATAGATTCTAGGGTAACCTTTCCCTTAGGTGTGTGGGTTTCACTTCCATTTTCCATGGTACCTAACAATAAGACAACTCAACAAAAACAATAAACAACGTTAGTGTTAGTAAAATGAACTCACAATCACTTGTGTTTACACACCTTTGATTTCCTCTCAAATTGGCTCGGGTAAGGTTGAAGATTTATTATACTCGGTTGATCACAAAGTGTCAATTTCTACCCTTGGTCGGAATGGATTCTTGTGTCAATTAAAGCAAAATGGACTTGTATGAAAAAGTTAACTATAAAGTATAACAAATAAAAACACGAAAAGAAGGGGTGCTAACAAAGAAGAGAATTCAAGAACCAATAATCAAAAAATAGATTAATTACTAGTTGAAAATTAGATTAGGAATATTGAGAACAATTGAGAATCAAGAAAAGGAAACTAAGGAATTAGAACCAAAGAATAGGGGCATAAAATGAGTTTCTAATTGCCAAAAGCACTGCTTTCTTCGCCAAAGTTGAAGTTCAGCTCGCCAACTTAAAGATTAGATCACCTGAATTTACAGACTTTCAAGGCAAGTCGGCGATCTAGGTGGAACTGCAGGGATGTGTCGAGTGGAATTTGGCGACCAAAGTTGAGCTTGCCAAAAGTTCCAGTAAGTGCACCAAAAGACTTCTGAATATTATGCTTTTGTGGTTCGCCCCCTGTACTTTGTCATTTATTTCTTACCATTTTTGGTAAATTCTCTTCTGTACTAACACTTATACACTTTTTCTTTCCTTTTTTTTTGGATTAAAACATATTTTTGGAAGATTCCTTCTTCTTGAAGATTTGAATGTTCTTCAAGAACACTATGAACAAGATGAAGATCCAAAATAAAACCCTCTAACGATGTTAGCTCGCAATTTCACAAAATTTGAGATACAAGCTCCCCTTGATGTTGGAAACAAACCCCACTACTTTTTATCGTTCAATTCCTTGCCAAAACTTTTAAATTTCAAAAGCGACTTGTACCTTCTTCAAGCTTCTTCACTCAACAATGGTGGAAACTCCAATAGTGCTCCAATCAATGCCAAATCTTAGATTTAGACTCAAGTAAGGCTAGGGAATGCTAAGCTAACCTTAGAAACTTCAAACAAGACTCAAATCACCAAAATATTTTTTGGGAGTTTTCTTGAAAAGCGTGTTTTACTCTATTTTTTTAACAAACCGAAGACTAGAATCGTAGGAACGAATCTAAGCTCAACTCTGATACCAAATGATGTAATTCTCTCAACGAATTACAGATAAAATGTGGATATTAAAAAAAAGTAAAGACAGATAGACAAAAAAAGAGGAAAAAAAAGGCTACCAAAAGGTATATTAAACTTTGAGACCTCAATTAGTTAATCCTACAAGAATCACCTTAATCTTATGAAGACATCAAGGGAATTGAATTCACCTTGCAAGTGACGTTTCTAAGCAAAATTCACCACAAGCTTGTACCAAGCTCTCAACACTCATACAAAAGTTCAAATATCAATATTCAAAATAGTCTAACCTTAAATGAGAACCTAAACTAGCTATCTAAAGTTATTACAAAAGAGGCCCAAAAGTGGCCCAAAATAGGATAAAGGGTGAGCTGGGTCGCCCACGCCGAATGGATTCGGTGAGTCATCGATCAAGTTGGCGAGATTACCCCCTTCTCAGAGGCTCTTGGAACTTTAGTCAAGCTGGGTCGTTCCCACCTAAGGGACTCGGCGAGTCGCCAACTAGTTCGGTGAAGTAGCCCCTCCTCTGGAGCAACCTGGAACTTTTTCCGAGCTTGGGTCCTTGCCCAAGCCATTAGGTGAGTCACCAAATGAACCCCGTTGCTCGCCTAATGTGGTTGCTTTAATCTTCTTTCCTTTACTTCCCCAAGAGATCTTACATGCACGTGAACCTCTCCTTTCCATCAATACAAGCTCAAGAACCCCTAGCTTTATAGGCAATCCGTGCATTCCTTGGGGGTCCTGAGCTTGGGTTCTAGTCAGTTTCCTTGGTGCAATCCAAATTACATCATTTGATACCAAATGATCAATTTCTAGCCTTGAATTACGGATAGAAATACGGAAATTAAAGATAAGAAAGAAAGATAGAAGAAGAGATACAAGAAAAGGAACAAATGGTTTCTATCAAATGATGTATTTCTTGTAATGAATGACCCAAATATGTGATATCGAAAAACAAATGGTTGTTCTAGAAGCTGAAAATCTAGAACCGAAGGAAAAGATAAAAAGGGTGATTACTATAGTTTCGTAAGGAAAGAACAAGGCTAATAGCATGCAACTGGAACTTTAAAATAAGTTGCACACTGCTAAAATGAAGATGGAAATGGTTCTAGAAACAAATCTTGTGTTGGAGAGGGACCTGGTCTGTGTAAAAGAGGAATTGAACAAATCCCTCAAATGGACCACTTTCTCTAAAATGCTTACAAATTTAATCAGTCAAGGTAATAACAGTAGAAGAGGGTTGGTTGTGAGATGATAGATTACCCATAAAATACTCACAGCAAAAATGTTTTTGTTGTTGATAATTTGCTATGTGTGCATTGTGGTCGAAATGGACATCTTAAGAAAGATTGTCCTGTTTGGAAAAAAACTTGAAGGAAGTTCTTCAAACTATTCCAAATAGAGTAACAGGTAGAAGAAGGGACCTGGTCTTGCTTCTGGTCCTAAGTTGAAGAAAACCAGTCTGCCTCACTAGAAAAATGATTTTCTTATTTGTTCGTTATCTCCTTACTAGGAATTCCATCTAAAATTAGTTCCCAAGGCTAACAAGTGATTCTATATGTAAGTGAGAGGAGGTAGCATCAGTCAGTGATGGTTTATGAATAGTGGATGCTCAAAGCGCATGACTATGAAAACTAAACACTTCCTCTCTCTCAAGGCACTTCAAGGTGGAGGTGTCTCTTTTGCCAATGGCAAGAGATAGTATATTTTTGTGTAGGCAGGACTTGAAATTCCGTGGAACACTCTTTTGAAGTTATGTACTATCTCAATGGGTTGAAGTACAATATTTTATGTTTTTCACAGATTTGTGATAAAGGAAATTGATTTAAGTTCTTATGAGATAAATGGATCGTCACAACTTAAACTCTCGGATGATGATGTTGACAAGAATGAGATGCAAGAACTTGTACTACTGATCTAAACACTGCTCGTTTTAACATTCACACTTTCCTTGATGCTCAAGGTGAGACTATTGATCTATTATAGATGACACTTGGTCATGTGAGCTCTTCTCTCTAACCAAACTTGTATCAAGGGACCTGCCCACGGTTTGCCCAAAATAAAATATGTAGATGACAAAGTTTGTGATGCTAGTTTTAAAGAGAAGAAGATCAGACCATCCATCAAGCGGAATAAGAAGGATTTTAATCATCCAAAGAACTTTCGGGCTGAAGTGGTGAATACTACATATTTTGTGACCAAAAAGATAATATCGTGAAGTTTGATCCCAATAATGATGAAAGAGTACTTATGGGATATTCTTCCTCCAGCAAGGCTTATCTGATGTATGAAAATGTGTCCATTGAAAAAGATGTTATGTGACTTTTTGATGAGTTGGGACGAATTGAGAAGTAAGTTGCAAAACTAAGAAGATTCTCATATGGAAGAGCTGTTTCAGATTCAAAGATGGTCTAAACAGTCAGCTTTGTGAAGAATATCCTCTTCATGAATCCAGCAATCCCAAAGAAGTTTATGTAGATAATGAACCTGATGAGGGACCTGGTCCGGTAGATAATGTTGAACAAAGATGATGTAGTTCAAACTGATAATGTGAATTCTGAAGGTGAGAATGAAGAAGATGATCAAGCTCAATTTGAAAAAAGCAAAGTAGGACAGTCGGTTCCCCGAGCAGCTAACAGGTTGTCCAAGTTCCTCTTTAAAAATGGTTTCAAAAGAAGTAAAATGGACAAAAATCCTCATTTTGCAATCACAAGAAAAAGAATTACTAATTATTCAAGTATCTTTGAAGCAACCTTTGAGGTGGTGTGTGAATAGTTTGTTGCACTCATGAGTAGTGAGTTTTAAAGTGAGCATGATGGGAGAATTGAATTTTTTCTTGGAGCTGCAGATCAAGAAAACTTCTAAAGGTACCTTCGTTTGTCAAGAAAACTACAACAAGTTGCTGAAGAATTTTCACATTATGGACGCCAAGACAATTGGGACTCCCATGGGGACCAACTCCAAACTGGATGTTGATGGATCAGGTCCAGATGTAAATGATACAAGTGTTAGGATTTATGCAAGATTCTAAGCTTGTCCAACATAATCACATTTGAAGGCTGCTAAGAGAATCCTACGACATTTGATGAAGACAAAGACTTAGTTCTACTCTATCCATTAGGAGATTTTTTGTTTTTTAGAGGAATATGTTGATACCTATTATGCTGGGTATCAAGCTGATAGAAAGATAAGGAATGACTCATTTACTTGGCTTGTATCTCATTTCATGGGGAGCTAAAAATGCAAGATTTGGTTTCTCTTTCAACAACTCATGCAAGATATGTAGCAGATGCAGGTCAGTATGCTCAACTCATGTGGATCAAATGACAACTTGAATTTCTTAGAGTGGTTACTCAGACTATCCCTCTTGTGTGATATCACGAATGCTCTTACTATGGCTAAGAACTCAGTCCACCATAAAAGGACTACACACATTGATGTGAGACATCACTTTCTGAGGGATAATATTGAGAAAGGAAATATTAGCTTGTAATTTTGTAAGATAAAGGATCAAATCATAGATATCTTCACAAAAGCTCTAACAAGGGACATGGTCAGAATAATAAAAAAAATTGAAGTTGGGGATGCTAAAACTTGACTAAATGGATCCTGCCTTAAGCGAGCAACCCTCTCATGACTATACAAAGGGAGCAGATATGCTTGTTTCTTAGTTATGTATATTTTAGCAAATTAAGTCTTATACCTTTTGTAGGTATACACACATGGAAGAATTGTTAAAGGAAAAGGGAGGTCACAGAAGATCTAGGCAATTAAATTCAAATTACAGAGAGGGACCCACTTCATTCTTGAAGGTTAGCACTCTTATTATTGCATTTTGAATTATGAAAGAGAACCGTTGCAATTGCCACATGTCTGTCATTCTAAAATCTAACTGTTGTCCTATAATTTAAATACCAAAATGATACTTCCTTTCAAATAACACACCCTTTCACTTCCTTTATACTCCATATTTCTTTCCATCTCCCCAGAAAATTCAAATCCCCTTCCAAAAATTAGAAATTTTGCAAAATCCTCGTTTCTCCTCTGTCAAAAACACTTCAAATGATTAAAAGCTTTGCTCATACTATAGAATTTTCTGATGAAGAAATTTTTGAGTGTGAAGAGGGACCAGGTTCAACTAGCAAAAACAAGAAGAAGGAAAAAATGATGTTAAAAAAGGAAAGGGTTAACATTCTGAGAACTCAAAGTATTTTGAATAGGAGGGTGTCTGACGTTAAAAATATTGATTTTTTTTAAATGGTTCCTCAGTTATTGGTCTATTCATCTCGGAGGCCTTGAGTAAGTTAGAGTTTATCAATCTTTCTATCATGAGAAACTCAGGCCTTCTTTAGAAGCTATGACAGTTGCTCTTCCTAATAGGGATACTGAAATAATTTGCCTGAAGGCTCAACTTTTGAAACAACACGATCAAAGGGACCAGGTTTAGAAGAACTGGCAGCCCTGAAGGTTAAACATAAAGCCCAGGCAGCAAAGAATGTGAACTTCAAGGGAGGCTTCAGAGAAACCATGCTGAGGGAAATGCTTTCCAATCTTACTTTTTTAATCCCTTGTTCCTACGCCCATTCCTCTTCGTAAACTTCTAAGTCAGTCCTAGTTCTCATTCGTAATAATATTTGCAATGTTTTGATTGCTGATGTTTTATTTATGAATGAAAAATGTCTTGTTTTTACTAACTTGTTTCATTACTTAATGCATTTTTACTCATGATCAGTGTTGCCCAAGTGGCCATGAATTTTCTTGAACTGCATTTCTGTCAATTTAGTTTACTACTTTAACCCTTTTTTATGATGTCAAAAGGGGAAAAATTGTTAAGGTATGATATCAATGTTAGCTACTTGAAGAACACATGGTCATGCCAATAGGGGGAATGAATGCCAGTTACTTCAAGAGGATATGGTCAGGCCGATAAGGGCAACTGGTGAAGGGGAAGAATGTAGACAAGTTTATCAGCATCAATAAGGGGGGAAATGCTATTTTATTGATAGTGTGAAGTTTTTTTGATTTAACAAACTTTGGGAATAATGAAACAAGAGGACCAATCTAGTTACCTAAAGAGTCATGTTGATAGGGGCAACTGGTAAAATGGGGAAGAAGGTGAATAAGTATGTTATCATCAAAAAGGAGGAAAATATTATTTTGGTGCTGATATTAAGTTTTGATGATTGAAAAAACTTAGTGATCTAACAAGGGACTAGATCCAGGATAGGGTACTCTGGTATTGGGACTGATGAAAGGGGAAATGAATGAATAAACTCAGTGTGAGGAATATTTGTGTGTCATCATCAAAAAGGGGAATTCTTTTATATTGTAGATGTTCTGATTCAAAATGGTGTACAACCGTAAAGATGTCTTGTCAGGTTGTTTGGTGAAAAGTTCAGTGTACTTCACCAATAGAAAAGGAAGATGAGGTTTTTTGTTTCAGTGGTCAAAACTCTTGTTGGTGATTGATTTATATAATAATAAACAAACAATATTATTCATTAAAAAAAATGAGAGAGCTAGCTAGTCTTTTCGAGAACTCACAAAGAATGCATTGCAAGGAACCTGGTCCCGGAAAGACTGTGTACGTGAAAAAGTCAAATGACACCCATCTAAAAGTTTTCACATCTGAGATGGTTGGTGCACAACTTTTTAAAATAGCAGGCTGGCAACCAATGTTGCCGTCCGAAGAGATTTGTGTCTATTTGATATAATCTCTTCTCACAAGACACAAACTAAGATTTGAATTTCTGAAAATTCATAAGCTTACAAAGAAGAAGGCATCTTCAAGGAAAAACACTGCTCATACTTAACAAAGGACATGATGGAGTGCTGAAGAGTATTTGTTGTGTATGGACATTTGTGTCTTATGTTCTTACGTTCTAAACCTACTGCTAAGCTTTAGTATTCATAGGACAAATTTTGACAGATCACTGGGGATAGGTACCTGATGTGGATGACAGGGGGAAGAGGTGGGAAAGAGAAGAGAAATTTATCATCATCAAAAAGAGATTAAAAATGTTAATGTGTAGTTTAGATGATTTGACAAACCATGGGATCTGATAGGGAACCTGATCCCATGTGAGAATTGTGCTCCTATAAGAGAAAAGGATAGCTGGAAAAATGTAACACCCCAGAAATTAGTAGGCTAAAACTAGAGCTAAACGTTGGGGTGAGGGTCAAGGAAATGGGCAAGGTCTAAGAGAGAGGACCAGGGAAGTCCACTCTCCTCTAAACATTGCCTTAGTGACCACAACTCATGGTGGGGAGCACGGCTCATGGTGTGGTCCATGGTGGGCTAGGAAGTGTGCTTGTCAAGCATCCAAAAGTGAGACCCTACGCCACGAGCCACTAGACGGCTCGTGAAGACCACCAAGGGCCGTAGGAGCGGTCTTGGTCTTCAATTAGCCTCAAGGAGGCCAATTTATGAAGACCGAGCCATTGCATCAAGGTCCACAGAGGGGACCACAACTTGTGGTCATGACCACAGCTTGTGGCACCTCTCGTGGTCCCTGGGCAAGTCACTTAAATGAAGGGTTATTTTGGGAAGTTCCTTTTTAAATGGGTATTAAGTGAGGTCGTTTTGCCTTAGTTTTATACACATATATAAGTCATTTTAAGTCAAAATACACCCATTAACCCCATTATTTCCAAAACTTCAAACAAAATCCCAAAAGTTCATCTTCTCTAAAAAATTCTCTGTCTAGAAAACTCAAAGAAGAAGAAGAATAAGAAGAAGAAGAAGAAGCAAGTTGGAGCTAGCATTGAAGAAGATAGGTTTTTACACCAAATTCGTTGGGTTTCATTGCTAAGGTATGGTAGTCCTTCATCCATGGAGTCCCTTCAAAACCCCAATTTCAAAGATAGAAATCCCCAAAAGCTAGGGTTTGATTCCAAAGTCATGGGTTCCTTTAAAAAATGATTATCATGATTCAATTACTTTATATTATGATTGAATTGATGATTTATTGTGGTTTTTATGTTGAAATCCCCAAAAACCTATAAAATCCCTATTTCCCCAATTATGATCTTGTGATGTGGTTTGTTGATTATAGAAGAATGTTATGAGATTATGCTTGTAGCAGTTGAATTACTTAAATTATGTTAATATCCATGTCTAATGTAGTGAATTCTAGATGTGTTGATATGATATGATTTTGACCCTTGAAAGGGAAATTTATGATATTATGCACGATTATGAGATTTATGTATATGCTTTAAGAACACCTTGATAATAACGTGATTATGATTATGATCTTGTTGTGTGTTGTTGAAAGGTTATTCTCATATACACACTTATGTATGATTATGGTATGACGTGAAAGGTTTTCTCACAATATGATGATTCTAAGGTTGAAAGGTTATTCTCACCTATTGATTCTATGAGTTATCTTATGAATTATGTTGGATTGAGTGTCAAGACATTCTTCCATAAATATGAACTTAACTCAAGACAAAATATGTAATCCATAGGAAGTAATGCTTAGCACCGAGTGGATATTGAATATGAGATGAAAGCTTTTACACTAGTTGAGTTCGGCATCCCAATGGGACCTTTTACACTAGTTGAGTCCACGTCCCCAAAATATGTATCCCATGAGATGGAGACCTTCTACCTTAGTTGAGTCTGAGTTGCTAGTAGAAATATTCTTATCCCATAAACTATATGCCCTCATAGGTATCTAGCTAGTGGATCCACCTAAGCTAAGAGTATGTTTCTACCTTAGGAAAGTAGGACAACCCTTTTTCGGTGTGGGGTAGACATCGGATTCCATGTTAAGCTCACATGGTCTATATCGGTTAAGGCTTATTCCCACTGTGACAACAATATGAACAAGGATATGAATTATGAACTATGGTTACTCAAGAAGATTTACTTAGCATGGGTGGGATTGATGGGGTAATTTTTATGCATTGCACAAGTATGCTTCGAGGGTACTTATGGTATGTTTCTCCTATGTTATGATGATATATATGTTGACTATGTTTTTTTTAAAAAACAATTAACGGCCCTTGTGGGGGGTCAGGTGCTGAGCAATACCCCTAGGCCTTATCATAGATAAACAATGAAAAATACAAGGAGGGGGGCATAGACCTTACCTCCATCCTATGGTGGTTCAAGAGTTGGTAGCCTACTAAGGTTCTCCAACTCTTACCCATACTAGAAATGAAGCCTATCATCTAAGCACCTATGTGAGAGGACTCCTCTCGATACAGAGAATCTAGGAAAGCATAAATGAGGGAGACTCTCCCTTTAGAAGAAAAATAAAATCTCTTCATAAAGGCTATAACTTTAAAAGAAATAGCCTATGTGAAGATGACTGATAGATCACCAAAAAGGACCATTTGGAGTTCAAGCTCCTTCATAAGTCCACCATGCTATTGAGTAAGTCAAGCGGGTTTCTTATTTCTTTTCATTTTTTTCTTTTGAAGCTCACCATGCCTGCCTTGTCCTGGTGAAGATAATAAGTTGGTGCCTCTTTCAAAATTTGTTGGCTGGTGAAGTATAGTTGGGGACTGGTGACTTGATGGATGTGTTTGGAGAGTGAATCTGCCACAAAGTTGGCTTCCCTAAGTGTGTGAATGCATTTGAAATGTGAGAAGTGAGTGGTAAGGGTGTGAAGCTGCTGCATTTGTGATGAGATGTTCCAAGGAGGGGCTGATTTGTTCAAAAGACGGTCCACCAGCATTTGTGAGTCAACTTCCAGTACCGCTTTTTGATAATTCAACTGAACACACCATTATAAGCCAAATACAATTGCCTCCACTTCTGCTTGATTGTTGGTTCCATGAAGCAAAGGAACAAAATAAGCAAATATTAAGTTTCCTTTGGAGTTTTTGAGAATACCTACTGCTCCTATGCTCCTCGGATTGTCCAATGCACTTCATTTGTGTTGAGTTTAAACCACACATCTGGTGGTTTCATCCATAGGACAAGAGTGACCTTGGTTTCATGAAAGCATTTCTCAATAAGGATGACAGTTTCCATCAAGCTTGATGGACAAGTGATGTAAGGAAAAACAGTATGTAGTAACTTGAAAGTATCCTTAAGCACCAAGAACTTGACCCTTGCAATGTTAGATTGCTTTCCCCTATATTTTATTGCACACCTATTCTTCCACAAGTTCCAACAAATAAAGATTGGAGTAGAGTGAAGAATAAGTTTATGGGCCTCATTATTGTAGTTGTTTTCCCACCATCTCATAATCATATATCTAAGAGGAATATAATCAGTTTGGATGTCCAGGGAGTCATCAAAAACTTTGCAAACCTTTTAGGCAAATATTCTAGCATTAAAAATGTGATCAATGGTATCCATTCCTGCTGGATGACAGCATAAACAGTCTGCAGTTTCTATGCCAAAACTGGAGAGTTTCTCATTTGTAGGAGGCCTGCCTCTTAATGCTCTCCATAATAGAAAAGAGCACTTGAAAGGAATATTTCTATGCCAAGTGTGAGTGTTAGTTTTGGTTTTGGTTCTTTGTTCTCTGATGGAGTTCCAGGCAGAAGTACAGGTGAACACACCATTATAGTTGAGGATCTGGAATACCTTGTTGAAGCTGAAGCTGAGTAGCAAGGATGTTGTGCACCTAAGTTGGAGGAGCTAGCTGAATGATTTTGTTTATATTCCATTCTCCCTCTTCAATAAATTCTGAGACAGTGTCATTGTTGAATCTGTTGATGTCTTCAATGAACTGAGCCAATGGGATAACCCCTAACCAATTATCCCACCAGAATGAGCATGAACTAGACCTGATTTTCCATTGTCTGTAAGTCTCCACCTTGTGTTTATTCCTTGTCATAAGCCTCCAAGCATAGGAGTCTTGACAACCCTTTTTTTTGCTCACAAGGTTAGATCTTTGACAATATTTAGCCATTTGGAAATCACCCCATAAAGTTTGCTTTGACCTAACAATCTACCACTGTTTGTATTGGAAAGATTAACAAACCTCACTCATGAGTCTAGCCCCAATTCCCCCTTCATCATTAGGAAAACTTAGGTTCTTCCAAGACGACCAGTGATAGGTTTTCTTATCATTTCTCCAACCCCAATAGAAATCATCCATGATGCCCTGAATTTGGTTAATAGTGGTCGAGGGAGAGGAAATAGTTGATAGTAGATGTATAGAAAGTGACTGTAGGACATGCTTGATTAGAGTAGCTTTGCCCCCATAACTCAACATTTTTTATTGTCAGCCTGTGATTTTGTTAACCACTTTGTTGACCATTTCTGAGAAGTAGATAATTCTAGGTCTACCAATAAAGAGAGGGCATCCAAGATAAGTGATTAGAGCTTCTTTCTGGTGAATGCCAATGTATTTCTTGATTCTGTCATAAGTAGTCCTTAAAGCATTGGATGGAATAAAAAAGTGACTTTTGGCTTTATTAATGAGTTGTCCCGAACTCTGCTCATAAATAGCCAAAGTCTTCATAATCAGCATGAGTGAATGTTTCCCTCCTAAGGTGAAAATGATGATATCATCTGCAAAGCTCCGGTGATTAATTTGGGTGCCCCTTATTTCCACATAGGAACCATGATATAGAGGGTCTTGGTAGAGTCTGTTCAAAGATCTGGAGAGCACCTCAGCACCTAAAATAAATAGGGCTGGGGAGAGGGGGTCACCTTGCTTCAAACCTCTTGTTGAGTGAAAGAATCCATATCTCTTACCATTGATAATTATGGAGTATCAATTATTAGTCATGATCCTCCAAGTCATATCAATGAACACTTCATGAAACCCCATTTTCCTAAGAACCAAGCAAATGTATGACCAAGAGACCCTGTCATAGGCCTTAGCCATGTCTAATTTGATCACTACATTGCTTCGAATAGTGGGCTTTTTAATTTGATGAATGATTTCTTGAGCAAGCATATTATTCTTAGAAATGCTTCTACGCTTGATAAATCCTGATTGTTTGGTGAAGATTAAGGAAGGTAAAATAGGGGCCAACCTGAGACATAGTAGCTTGGAGATGATTTTGTTAGTAAAATTGCTCAAACTGATGCGTCTGAACTCAGAAAGCTTATTGGGATTGTTCACTTTGGGGAGTAAAATCAAACAAGCATGAGAGAAATACTTGGGGAGTCTCTGACCATTGAAAAAATCTTGAATGACAGCCAACAAATCATGTTTAATAATGCCCCAACACTTTTTAAAGAAACAACCATTCATTCTATCAGGAACTGCTGCAGAGTTAGGATTCATAGAAAAAACTACCTCTTTCAGTTCCTCAATAGTTGGAAGTGAACTCAGTTTGTTGTTTTGATCTTGAGTAATTAGCCTTGGGATACAGTTCATAGGAGTCTTATCAATAAACTTCTCTTCTGCAGTGAAAATATTCTGAAAATGCTCACATGAAGATTCTGCTATATGTTCATCCCCCTGTATCCATTCATCATTATCATCAAGGATTTTATGGATAAACAACTTCCTTCTCGTTCCTCTAATCAAGGCATGAACAAATTTTGAGTTGCCATCTCCCTCCTTGAACCAGTAAAGCTGTTATTTTTGTCTGAGAATAGAATCTTCAATTTCATGTATCTGATATAATCAGCATTAATTGCATGAAGTGCAGGTCTATTTTCATAAATATTATCTTGAATCAGGCTTTATTCTGCAATTTTCATCTTCTCCTCATAATCTTTGTTTTTGGCATAGATGTCTCCAAATTGAATTTTAGACCAAGAACTGAGTGTAGCAATAACCCTCTTCATTTTCTAATGGAAAATCAACATAGGGTCCCCTTCCATATGTCTGTCCCAACAATCAGTCACAGTGTCTAGGAAATTAGGCTGATCTGCCCAGTAGTTAAGAAATCTAAAATATTTGATGTAGTTTACCTGCCTGACATTCATCTCCATGAGAATTGGGTAGTGGTCTGACCCCACAGAAAGAAGGTGAGTGATGCTAGTGTGTGGCATGTCCTGCAGCCACTTGTCATTAGTCATAGCTCTATCCAACCTTTTCCAAATTCTAAAGTTGATACCTCTTAGGTTAGACCACGTAAATTTAGGTCCATTGAACCCCGAGTCCATTAGTCCACAAGCTTCAATAACACTAATAAACTCAAGGCTCTTTCTTATGTTGTAAGGGATCCCTCCAAGGTTTTCCTCATTGTTGGTGATGACATTGAAATCACCCACAACACACCAAGGAATATCATTTCTAGTATCAGCATAGTGAAGCATTCTTTCCCATAATGGTCTTCTGAGGTAGTCTTTGCACTTAGCATAAACAAAAGTCTTGATATAAGTACCAGGTGCTTCCACATGATTGATTTCACAGGTGATTTATTGTCCATCTGCTTCCAGAACATTGGAGGAAACCTTAGTTGTCCAAAACAACCAAATCTTTCCATTGTTGTTGCTAGTAACATGATCCATGGCAAGCATACTTTTAAACATACCCATTTGAGTATTGTCTAAAAAAGGCTCTAAGATGGCAATAATAGACATGTGATAAATATTTTTGAGATTTTTGAGTCTTTCTATGTCACCTTGGGTGTTGATAGCTCTAGCATTCCATATGATTGTGTTAATCATTGAGATGATCTGGAGGTGAATAATCTTGAGTTTAGTCTACCTACAGTGACTGAGGCAATGGGGAGAGCCTTCTTAGGGGGAAATCTCTCCAAATGTATGACTCTAGGGAAGAGACCTTGCTTGGTAGTAACCTATTGAAGCTCATTGTCCAGATCAATATCATTGCTATGACTGAAAGCTTTGATCAAGAGCTCACTAGTTTCATCATTCTCATCCTGAATATTAAGTGGCTGGTTATCAACATCCACTTCATCATATGAATGTTCAACATCATACTCATCAATCTCTTGACCTCTTAATAGTTTTTACAGGTTTATTTGATCAGGGGGCTTGCCAAGGGAAGTAGTATTCTGAGCTTTAAGAGGGATCACATCCATACCTTATTGCTGATCCACCATAATACTTTTTTTTATAGGAACTTAAATCCTCTGCCTGATGATTGGGATCAGTTTCTGCCTGCTTCTTCTTGTTGGCCTCTCTCTTTTTCTTGCTTGGTTTGTTTTTTCTTTTGGGGGTGGTCATCTGTTTGCTTGTGCTGGCTTTGTCACCCATGTCCTTGGCCATTGAGCCTTTCTGAAGGTTGTCATTCCCATTTTTATCATTAACCTGTTGATTTCCATCCTTAGTTTGTCACACCCCAACCCTAGGTAAGGCGGACAAGTACCATATGAACACATGCTTTGCAAGTCACCTATGATGAGAAAGTAAACTACTACTATGCAAATATGTCTAGTAATGAGAAGCTTCATATACAACACATGTTGACTAGCTGAACCGATACATGTGACAAGTAAAACTATGAATTCAGATGATAGCTTTACAATGTCTACAAAGCCTCTAGTGGAATCCATGACTGTACCACTATGAACTACGCATAGTAAAGATTCAGGGCTTTACTATGCGTAGTCGGTGTGAAGGGCTTTACCATGAATGATATTCTATAATTGGTGTATAATATCTGTTGTAGAAAGTTAAGAAAAATAAGAAGAAAATTAAACAAATTATATCCGGAATATAAACAACTCAATATAAAAATGCAAACAAACAATAAAAAAATTAATTAACTCAAATGAACAACTAGATACAAAAAAGAACACTTCTAATTACTTTTTGTACTATGTGTATTTGCATTTTTATTCCATTTTTATCTATTTGTATTCCTAGAAATTCTATCTGCTTTTTCATTATGTCTGCTTTCTTTTTACTTAGACT
>JAJOOP010000464.1:0-29157 GCA_029582705.1 Solanum chacoense | reverse complement strand
TGATGTCACCATGTAGGGACCGGAGCACCGCTTGACCATCCTCCTCCGCGTGGCTAATACGATTTTCTATCGAGATTATTGGTGAGTCCTCCATTCCGGGGACGTTGCTTATGATCTTTTGCTATGTATAAGACTTTCCCTTTTTTTTGTTATGTCTTAACTTTGAGGGTGAGCCCGGTAGTTTGTCTTGGCCCCCGCTAAGTACCCATGTTTAGAGGTGGTGTTGGACAAGTTGTGTATTATGCTTGAGCTTGACTCATCTATGGTATTTATGTATCACTCCCTTTTTTTTGTTTCTTGCTCCCTTAGTCCCGATTTCCCCTTGATTATGCTTATGGCTTATGGTCATTATAATTGCTTCTGCGACCAAGGATGTGTAATGATATGCTATGAGGCTTGTTTGGTGTTCCTTCGGGTTCCCCATTCGCCTGTCACGTCTAGGCCCTAGACTTGGGTCGTGACAGGTAGTAAAGAATACTCATGTCGTAATCTTTGAGTAGTTCTAACTACCTCCTTTGTCTGAGATTAAGCTCTTTCTGACTAAACACATACTGAAGGCTCTTGTGATCGGTGAACACATCCACTTGAACCCCATAAATATAGTGGTGCCATATTTTCAAAGCAAAAACTACGACAACCAACTCTAGGTCATGGGTTGGGTAATTCTTCTCATGAACTTTCAACTGTCTGGAAGAATAAGCTATAAATTTGCCATTCTACATCAACACACAACCCAAACCAACTCTAGATGCATCACAATACACAACAAAACTATGAGTACCTTCTGGTAAACTTAAAACTGGGGTAGTATTCAACCTCTTTTTCAATTCCTAAAAGCTTTTCTCACAAGTTTCAGACCATTGAAATTTCACTGCTTTCTGGGTTAACTTGGTCAAAGGGGATGAAATAGACGAGGATCCCTCTACAACTCTTTTATAATAGTCAGCCAAACCCAAGAAACTCCTAATGTCAATTGGAGATGTGGGTCTAGGCCAATTCTGCATTACCTCTATTTTCTAGGTATCAACTTTAATTCCCTCTCCAGACACAATGTGGCCTAAGAATGTCACAGACTCAAGCGAAAACTCACACTTAGAGAACTTGGCATACAACTCTCTATCCTTTAGAGTTTGGAGAATTATTCTAAGAAGGCTAGCATGATTTTCCTTATTCCTCAAATAGATTAGTACGTCATCAATGAAGACGATAAAAAAAATATCTTAATAAGACTTGAATACTCTATTCATAAGGTCCATGAACGTTGCAGGCGCATTGGTTAAACCAAATGACATGACCATAACGAATCGTGAATTCTGTCTTTTGAATGTCACATTCCCTTACACTTAACTGATGGTATCCCAATCTAAGATCTATCTTAGAGAAACAAGTAGCACCCTTAAGTTGATCAAAGAGATCATCAATTCTAAGAAGATGATACTTGTTCTTGATGGTAAACTTGTTCAACTAATGGTTATCTATACACATCCTAAGGGAACGATCCTTCTTCCTCACAAAGAAGACTGGAGCACCCCAAAGTCAGACACTTGGTCGAATGAAACATTTTTCTAGGAGGTCTTTCAACTGCTCTTTTAGCTCTTTCAACTCAGCTTGAGCCATTCTATTGGGCGGAATAGGCATAGGACAAGTATCTGGAAGGACGTCTATACCAAAGTTTATTTTTCTCTCAAGAGGGACTTCGGGTAGATCATCAGGAAAGACTTTTGGAAAATAACTCACAACTGGAACTGACTCAATTGGAGGTGTCTCAACATTAAAATCCTTAACTCGGACCAAATGGTAGACACAACCCTTGGAAACTAACTTTCTCGCCTTTAGGTATGAAATGAAATGACCCTTAGGCACTACTGAACTACTATTCCACTCTATAACTTGCTCATTAGGAATTTGGAACGTAACAACTCGAGTTCTAAAATCAATGGAGGCATAACAGGCATGAAGCCAGTCCATACCTAGAATGACATCAAAATCTACCATGTCTAACTCAACTAAATCAGCCATGGTGTTTTTGTGATTGATGGAAATGACACAATCACGATATACTCGCTCCACTAGAATAGACTCCCCAACCGGTGTAGAACCATAAAAAGGTTCACAAAGTTTCTCAGGGAGGACATCAAAGTTCATTGCAACATAAGAGGTTACAAAACAAAACCTATTCCTGGGTCTAGCAAAGCATAAACATCAAGAGTAAAGACTTTAATCATACCAGTGACAACATCTAGATAATTATGTTGCTCTTGAAGATTAGTGATCGCATAAAGGCGGTTTGCTCCTCCGCCAAAACTGGAAGTAGCTCCTCTAGGTGCAGCCCTTTATGATTATTGGGCCCTATTGCCCTGATTCCCATTACCCTGGTGGTTCTTAGGGCACTCATTCATGAAATCACCCTCTTGTCAACACTTGAAACAACCTGTGGAGCCATCGCGACACTTACCTGGGTGGGTTCTGCCACACTTAGCACATGCAGGAGCCCAGTTACCTCCTTGTGCCACACTACCCTGAGACTGTGTAGGTCTATCTCTGAAGGGCTGTAAATTCTGACTATTGTACTCACCTTTGTTTCTAGGTGCAGGTGCACTAGCAGATGATGAAGGAGGTCCCTTTTACTTCTGTTGGGAAGATGATCAGTTCACATTATTTCTTGGCTACCCGGACTCATTCCCTGACGTCGTAGCCTTCTTATTTTTGAATTCCTCCCTATCCCTTAGCTTCTCCTCCTCAACCTGCTGCACATAGACCATTAACCTCGCTATATCCATGTCCCCAATTAGCATAGCTGCCCTGACCTCTTTGCTTGACAGACGGGACAACCCAAAAACAAACAAACTCTTCATGTTTCTTATATCCACAACCATCTCCGGAGCATATCTGGAAAGTTGGGTGAACCTCAAGCTGTACTCATGAACACTTAGTGAATCCTTTTTAAGGGTGACAAACTCTCGTACCTTGGCCTCCCTCAGTTCGCAAGGGAAGAAACGCTCCAAGAAGGTTTCCTTAAAAGAAGCCCAACTCATAGGTGGTGCTCCCTCAACTCTACCCTTCTTCCACTGGTCAAACCAAGTCCTAGCAACATTCCGCAGTTGATATGCATCTGGTTATACTCACTCAGCATAGGCAACATGCATAACTTCAAATACTTTTTTCATCTCCTCAATAAAGTTCTTTGGGTCCTCAGTATTGCTTGAACCAGTGAAACTTGGAGGATTCATCCTCAAGAACTCTTGGATCTTGGAAGTGTCAGCCACTTCCTATCTAGCCCCTATTTGTAGTTGATGTTGGCGTAATCAAGACACAACTTTCGATGCAAGTGTGTACGATTGTATAATAGTTTAGTAACCCAACCAAGGGTTGGGATCGTCCCAAGAGAGTGGTTTTGAGAATTTATAGAAAAATAAAATTTCGTTCTAACTAGTCGTAGCTAAATACATTAACGAGTAAAAACATTGTATATTAGAGCGGGGACACAAGAGTGTCAACTAACAATAGGGGAATTTTGTCACAAGTAAGGTAAAAACAACAAAATCAACAAGGGTTTCTAAGTAATGAGAGGGGATCCTTGGGATGTGACAGGAATATGGGTTATGCTAGATTATTGGGTACATGCTTTCGATAGAAGATTCATAAAGTAATTGTGACTAGGCTAAGGTTTAAGGGGGGATAAGCTCTCTCTCTCGAGTAACTTACCTCGTTTCAAATGCATTCCTTTCGGACACCCACTCACTCACTCTCTCGAGCTGAGTGTGTGGATATGGGACTAGGGTTCACTTTCTCGAGATGAACCTCATGTCGACCTAGTCACACTGGCCATCAATCTAGTGGTCTTAGTTTTACGACCTCTCTCTCAAGTAAGCCAAAAACACATAAATAAACTTGTATTTACAACTACAAATTCATTAAATTCATCCACAACCACTAAACAAAATCACAATTAAACTACGATTAAACTATCAGCAAGCAAGACACAACAATTATCTTAATCCATATTCACTAAATCACATCCCCAAGAATTGGGGTTTTTAGCCACACATCAAGAGATAAAAATTTATACCTAAATGAGCTTGCATTCAAATGGGTATGAAAATTTAAGTCTTGTTACAGGCCAAGAATGAAGAATCGAAGAGACCTAAGTCCAAATCCTTGGAGATGAAACCCTCTTTTTCTTCAAGTTTTCAAAACCCTCTCAAACTTAGAGCAAAAATATCAAAAGGTACTATTCTATATGAAAATTCTAATAATTGTTTCATACTAAAACTAAAACTCTAACTGGTATTTATAGTTTTCACAGATTTGTGCTGTAGCGGATCTTTCGGCTTTGTTAGTCAGAATCACTGATCAACTCAGCGATTCACCCTTGGGTATAGTTCATCTCCATATTGCACCAGCCTTTAGCATAGTCATGCTCTAGGTTATTGGGCGGCATGGTATTGCTTCGCGGAACTACTCGGGAATGCACTGACTGCTCCATTTTTCTGCCGACTTGATCCATTTTTCAGGGCTCAGCATACTGGAACAAAAGGCAGAGTAAGACGTTTCGGCGACTCACCAAGTAGACTTGGCAATCCTCAAGCCTTCATTTTTTCATTCCTTTTTGTGACTTAGTGTCGATGCTTTCCTTCAGACTTCAAATACTTGAAACTTAAAGGTTTTCATCAGATATTGAGATAAAATAAACATTTCATGACACAATTTCTATCAAAACATAGTCCTAAATGAGTCTAATTTCTTGACTCATCATTAGTCACCGCTTAGCTTAGCATTCTTATCGCTTCACTAAACTCAGCATTGGTGACTTCCCCTTGGGGTTGCACTTCAGGTGCATTAGATACGCCTTGCTCCTCGACATTTATTCTAGCAGGACGACTTCTGATATGTCTTTATGGAGTCATGATCAACTAAAAACACGCGCAAGCACAAATTAGTAGAAAATTCATAGAGATTAACTTTATTGCACAAAATGAATGTGAAAGAAGTGAGTTAGTTTCCTAAGTGTCGCAACCTCCTAATTATAGATGTGGCGCGCTTCACACCGATAACTAGAACTCTATAGAAACGACTTCATAGACTCTCTAGACTCTTGAACTCTGGGCTTTGATACCAAGTTTTTCATGCCTCGAGCCTACACCCTAAGTGGGACTGGTACTCGAGAACCATTTCTGGCCCTAAACGAATGCTTGGACTGTCTTACTTGCTTAGTAGAAGACTTAAGCATAACAAAATAATCTCAAACAAGAAACTTATGAATCAAACTTAGAATATCTTTAAGGGAACATTCAAACTAGCCAATAAGGTAAACTCAAGTCTTTAAACAACATCTAAAATGGATAAGACTAAAGGACTATAACTACTCATCTATGAAACCTCTAAACAATGAGGGATGTCGGGACAAGATCCCCGATCATCCTAACAACTAAAATACTAGAAAGCAAAGTAAAAGGAGTCCTTCGGAAAGCAAGGAGGCTCACCAACTAACTCTGAGTGCTCAACTAGATCAACGAGGCGCTAGATGTTGATGCTGGTATTGTGTGTCTGCATTATAAAAAGATGGAGGCCAAATGGAATCAGTACATTGAATGTACGAATATGCGAGGGAATACTCAACATCACGTAAGCTTGAAAGGAATCTGAAAAAAACACTTACATTGTCTTTATTCAACTCATGAACAACTTAAATCAAATGCAGAGTACTCCACTATAAATAGGGTACAGATGTACAAAGCATTTAACACTGTAGGTAGCAATTCAATTTTTTAAAGCAATACAATAACAACTCAATTTACTTATCTAATAAAGTAGCATAGTTTTTGTGTGAGTTTCTTTAACCGACAACCATCACTATGAGCGTAAGTGGTGATGTAATGTCTTTCCCACGCTACCAGAACTGTCCTATACTTTGCCGTCATATAGAACGCCTTAACTAAGTGGATCCACTAGTCTATGCTAAAAAATCACTTAAGGAACCATCTAAAAAGTTTGATCCTTTACTACCCGTGATGGCTACATGGTTTATGGAGACTTGAGTTATTATGAACTCGCATCCCCATATCTGTGCTCAATACTACTCCCAAAAATATACTTAGCTCATATGTTTTTAAAACGATCTTCTTTCTTTGGTTTCTGATAATTACTCAAAACTTAGCTTAAAAGCTCTCTGGAAATCGGTGTTTCCTTTCTTACTAAAATATGAAAAACATTTTAGCTTTTGGGAATACTTAGTTCCCGTATAATCTTTGAATAAATGAAATTTCCTTTTACTTTTTACTCAACTCTAATCATAAGTGTTAAAATAAAGTTAAAACATTTGTGAAAGACTTTTGAAGTACTTTATGAACTTCTCTTGACTTGATTCTTAAACTTCTAGACTTGACTCTTTCTTTCATTGAATTGTTTTATTGAATCAAGGTTCATGATCTCATGTTTATGGATTATTTCATCATGTTTAGATGTACCTTAGAGTGTTTGAATCAACAAGAAAACATAGGTACATTGTAAGGAACTAGTTCGGAATGATAGGGGAGAAATGGGAAAAACTGGAGTCCCTGGCGCTCTGAGATGAGCGGGGTGCCAGCCCTTGAATTTTAGATGCTGGGGTGGGGCGCTCTAGCTGACGCGGCGACCCAGAGCCAAAACTTCAGAGGCCCCTTTTTGGGGCTCTGAGAAGGGCGGTGGCCCATGCCCCTGCCTAGGTGCACTTTAAATTTTCTCCTTCGTTTTTCAACTATAAATCCCCTATTTCTACTTGGTTCCTTTCCGAAAAACTTAGAATAAACTATACCATCAATATGTGCAAGATGTTAATCGAAAACACACCTAAAATCATGAATCAAACTCAATAAACTTCAACAACACTCAACCCACAAGAATTTAAGCGAAATTTCATCAAGAACTTATAGGATTTACTTTCAAATCAATATACTTCGGTGAATTGAATCATGATTGGCGCGTGGGTGAACTAACCCAATGCTATGTGATCTAACATACCTCGTAGGGATCATCCCTTGAGCAAATTCACACGCAATTCTCCAAGAAATAGATGAATCTTGAACTTTCTTCTCCTTTCTCCTCTTTTCTCTTTTCTCAAAGCCCTGGAATGAATTTCCACTTTTCTAAACTAATCTAATTCTGATTAGACACCAAATAAACCCCTAAAAATGAAATAAAATCATTAGGTAAGGAAAAGACTAAACCTCCCTTCCAAAATCTGGTTTTGACTTTCCTTATTTGAACAACCCAACTTCAAATGGGCATATGTCACTCATACGAAGTCGGAATCGCGCAAACTTGGCGGAGTTGGAAAGAAAATTCCAAAATCTTTCCTAAGGTATGTGGAAACACACCTATATAATCCTGAGCTAAGATTTATATTCATTTGAAATCAACTAAAAACTCAAACTTAACTTAACTTAACCAATTTTCCAGATTTTTTCCTTCTTTCCTAAAATGACTCTTTCCAATTCTAACTCTTTCTAGTTCTTTCAAATAGTGAGATGTTACAGATCATAGTCAATAAAGACCCAACTAAGAGTCGAGGTTGAATCCCACAAAGAAAGGTATATCGTAGAGAATTTCTATCAAGATATTTGGATTGTAAAATTGTTCATTTGTAATAGCAAGAGCAAGTGGGTGGATGATTCCACCAATTTAATAAAAAGCTTTCATGATCAATTATCACCAATTAAACAAATATTTTGAAGAATTTAAGAGTTAACAAGCAATCTAGGGGTGCAGGAATTCGAAATTGATGTCATGTAGGGGTAATTGTGCTGCTCTATAGTGATGAACATTCATGAATAGGCTAGGTCATCTTCAATGACGCTAATCATCTTTTGATCTCAAAGCATCTATGCATAGAATCTCCTTTCGGTCTTATCTAAATTCCAAACTAAAGAACCCAATACCTTACTCTATTATCTCTTTCAATGAAGAAATAGGGAAAATAGATCCGACCATAACTTCAATTTTCAAGAAAGTTTGAGACATCAAACCTAAATTTCTAGTATTAGACTAATTACCCACTCCAATTAATCTCTTTCAAGCATCAAGCAAAGATCAGAAATGAGAATTAAGTTTGCAACCTTAATCTATAAATTAACCACATGCTAATTAGCCCAAATTCAGGTATAAAAAACAGTAAAGCAGAGCATAACACAACACCCACTACATTAAATGAACACACAACCCCATAATTGCATCCCTAGATCTTTGAGTTTTAGCAACCCATCACAAAAATTAAAGAAAGTATACCTTCTTTGAAAGCACCCATGGGTAACATGAAATTGAGCAATTACAAGTAAACCCACTATGGTTTCAACTTCAATTTATCTAATTCAAGAGAAAAGTTGTAAAGCCCCAAAAACTAGAAAGTGTTCTTCACAACGGTCAAGTGTTCTATCTCAAAACTCTATTTTGGAACTAAGTTTTCAGACTTTAGAATCTTTTTGTTTCTCTTTCCTTTGGGCTATTAATAGTTTCTCAAAATTTATCACAAAACCCAATGCACGTTTCATTTGGTGACATTAGTCAGGCTCGCCGAGCTTGTTTGGTGAATCACCTTTTTCTATTCAACTCACTTTTTCATGCTCTAGGTTTCAGCTATTTGAACTTTAATCGGTGAACTCGTTTGAGTCATCCTTTCATATTCAGGAAAATAGCCGAGTACCATATTGGTTCGCCTTTCGAGCATTCAATATTTTATTTTTACATTGTCATTTTAGGTGATGATCAACAAGGTCATCTTTCTCATTCGGTGCATTGCTTTGTCCAATTTAGTTTGCCGGCCTTATTTGATATACAAAAGTGCCATGAACTATCATTTTGGGCTATGTCGTACTCACTTGGTGATCCACCTTTCTCGATTGGCAATCAACAATTTATAGATTGCACTTTGCATTTTTTGCTATTGTTTCAAATATCAATCCTTGCCATGTCCATTTGCCTTCATAGCTGCAAATCATCAATATTTTATTAGAATATGACAAAATTAGGCAATGAGAACTCTAATTAATTTTGGTTTTTTATTAAATTAGGCCCAAGAGACAATTTGTTTTTTAAAAAATTATTGAGCTAAATAGACCTCAAATGAGTGCAAATCTACCACTTATCACAATTCTCAAGCTCAATGCAATTCTCGAGTAGAATGGAAATTTCTGGGCATAATGCAATTTCTCGGGCACATTGCAATTCCATGCTCAATGCAATTCTCGGGCATAATGCAAATATTTGGGCACAATGCAGTTTATTGGACACAATGTAATTCTCGGGCTTAATGTAATTTCTTAGTCATAATTCAATTCTCGAGCACATTGATATTCTCAATTACAATACATTTCTCAAAAACGATGTTGCAGTTGAGAATATAAGGTGGCTTAAACCATCATTTAATCGGAAGTGTAGAGTGTCTCTGTCATGGCGATTCTCTGGCTCAATATAACAATTGAGAGTGTAGAGTAGCTTGGACCTTCATCTTATTGGAAGGATATCGTCCGGTTTCTCGGATGTTGTCGGGATGTTACGTCCAAACCTACACTTCAATTTAGAAGTATAAATGGCCGAAGTCAATTTATAGAACTCAATGTGAGTTGAGGTCGATCCCACAAAGAATTCCTTTACATAAATAGTTTCATTGTCACGTTAATCCAAGTATTGATATTATTTCCTAGAGAAAGTAATTATGGAGAGTAAATAGGTTTGGTTGTAAATTTCAAGTAACTAAAGTCTGTTGTATTACTCCAGTTTCACAAGTAATGGGATTTTAACTTCAAGATTATAATGATAATTGAATGAACCGAGGGCTGTGTTTTCTATGACGTTGTATCTAGTGTTGATTTGTGAACGAGTTTCGAGCGATTGTTTCTTTGCAAATTATCAACGAGTTAAGTTTATCTAACACCTCTCAGTCTTGTTAGATAACTGTCACTCTAATCCTCTCAGTCTTTGAGTATTATCAAATTTTTCTGTCGCATATTTTTGTGTAAAGACTCTATTCTCTCAAACTCGAATTTTTACTCCAAACCAGCAAGTTAATTTGACTTTTTCCTAACTACCAATTTTCTCACGAACAATTTATATACGCATGTAGGTTCTAATGTGTGTACTCATTAGAAAGAATGAATAACAAAAGATGAATTTTGCTTTTCTTATAACAATCACATTCAACTCGTTTTATCGACCTACACTTAGATTTCGGTCATAGTTCCCACAACCCTAGTTGTGGTGTTTAGCCACTCATGCTTTCACTTGAATAAGCAAGAACAAGTATTGAAAACATTGACAGAAATGAATTGCGAAGATTTGCAAACTCGAAGAACGCTTTATATTCAAAAACCAAATCAAACTTGAGTCTCGATCAAATTTCTATCGATAAAAACAAAAGTAGAGAATAATAGGAAAGTAGTCTCGTGTTCCAGATATGATAAGATAATTCAAAAATTAAACCTTATTATTCCAAATAGTCTGTCTAAAAAGAGTCCTACTCGAAGTAGGACTCAAATGTAAGAGTGTTACACGAACATCACTATGGTCCATCACAGTCTTCACCACCTGTGAGGTCTTCCGTGGTATTTACTTGGTAAAACAAAATGTAACTCCTCAAGGCACGTCCACTGGAACTCCTTTAGGATAAGCATCAGACCCATGAGGTCTTCTGTGGTCTTTACTTGGTCAAACAAAATATAGCTTGTCATGCCCCGAGGCTACCCCCTTGATGTAACATGGAACCTAGGATCACGAGTGACCCCAAGATAACCTTGAACTGGCATATCATAAGCATACTTAAAGATTTACTGAAAGTAGAAATATTGTGCGAAAGCTTTAACATGATATAAAGTGAAATGATGGGGAATACTCATTCTAAGTCTGAATATATAAAATAATGAGAGTTCAATAACAACTGAAAGATCAAACTCAAATCTAAAACTGAATCTAACTATGTCTGGAATAAAATCCTCTAACTGACTAGAGATGATGGGACATGCCCCAACTAACTCTAGCAAAATTGAAACTAAAAAGATGTAAAATGAAAGAAATCATGTCTATCGTCTTCGAAGAATGAGGACTCACCACTGATACTGCATAACTGGAGATCGGGAACTGATATATGTGTGATCTAAATGTTGTGGACCTAAACCTACATCACGAGAAGATGCAGTGTAGAGTATGCGTCAGTACTCGAAAGGTACTTAGCATGTTGGATAGGAAAAAGTTGAACAACATATACATAATTGAAATAAAGCATGATGAACTATAATATAAGATGAACATGATGAATATAGTGAACATACTGAACATAAACTAGACTGAATGCAATGACCAACTTCATAACATGCTCAAACAGAATATGGAAATTTAACTAGTAACCTGGTCAATGCACTAGAATTTGACTGTGGGAGCTACTAATAACCGACATAAAACCACGTGAGCTAAACATGGAGTTCGATGTACACACCCTATCGAGAGGACCCAATATACCTTACCAGGGGTATAAAGGCATGACTAGCGTGATCACTAAAACTGATTCCCACATAGGGGACTTAACCTACGGGCGAACATACTTCTCGGACTATGAGGGTGACTGACCCTAGTCCAACTCGGTATTAAGCCTACTCCCAACTAGAATGTGTACAATACAACATAACTAAATATAAATTGGATAGCTCAAGATTCTGACAGGATAACTAAAAATGCAACATTAAGTACTAAAAATGAAACATTTGAAACCGGGGCATGTATATCTTTATAAACTGATCTAACAAGTGCAATTAATGAACTAAATGAATCCACACATCTAGGGTTCTGAATTTCATTAAATAATTAAGAAACATAGTTACGAAAACATAATATTCTGATTTGGATAAATCTAACAAATAAATTTCAGCAATAATCTGAAGTTCTAGAGATCTTAAGTCTAAACATATGAATGGCATCAAGAATCTGATTGAAATCTAGGGACCTAATGGGTGAAAGGGACCAACTAGTGAAATCTGACATACCAGCTGACAAATTTCACTGAGAACTCTTTCGATTTCAGGGTTGGAACTGAAGGAAACCTTGTAGCATTCTTGGAGAGGGTTTGGTTGATGCTTTCTCCCCTTTTGCTCTAAGTTTGCTAAATTTATGTGAATGAATGGATTTGGGTTTAGTCTGATTAAGTTACTAGGCAAAACTGACCAAAACGACGTAGTTTAGGGGTTAAATGACCTAGTTTAGGTGCCCAATGCATAGGGAAAAAGACCAAACGACTCTCACTTAAAATCTGTCGAAGCCACCGACACCCCCGGACCGACGGACCGTGCAATGACTGACTGTCCGTCTAGCAGGGCGTCGCTTGGTTTCTTAGAGATCGAATGTGGTGGTGTGAACCACGACCTGGACCACTGACCGTGGTCCCACCAAAGGTCCATAGTGCAGACTTGGCTAAATTTTTCCTGGGTTCTAGGAGGGAGCCACAGATGACCATTCACGGATCCACCTACGATCAGTGGGTCTACCTACGGTCCTTAAGTGGCACCGTTGGTAGCACCTGCAACTTCTGAAATATACATCTCTGATTTGTCTGGAGTATGGGGTGTTACATTTTCTCTCCCTTGGGAACATTCATCCACGAATGAAGACTAAACTAGTTGAATATGGAGGGAAAGAGCTGCAAACCCTACCACTAATACTGAAAACTGAAATCTGACTGAACTAAGTTCCAAGAACATGGAAATACGCTTAAAATACAAGTATAACTGAAGGAACATGATAATAAGTCTGAATCTAAGCATGAGTAACAAAAAGACTGGGGAGGAACTGTTACCTCAAGCTGGAATGGAATCGAAAGGAAACAGATAAGGATCGTTGGCCTTCAGGGCCGCTTCTGCTTCCTAAGTAGCTCCATCTACAAATTGACTCCTCTACAAAACCTTTACTGAAGTGACTTATTTGTTTCTCAACCTTTGAACCTAACGATGAAGAATCTCAACTGCCACATCCTTATAAGTGAGATTATCCTTCACCACCACACTTTTTAATGGTACTATGTATGCTGGATCACCCATATAGTTCTTTAACAACAAAATGTGAAAGACCGGATGCACCGCTGTTAGTTCTGCTGGCAACTATAGCTCATAAGCCACTTTACCAACTCTTTTGAATATCCTGTAAGGCCCTACATATTTAGGTCTGAGCTTCCCTTTCTTGACAAATCTCATCACACCCTTCATAGGTGAAACTTTTAGGAAAACCCAATCATCAATTTGGAACCCAAGTCCCTTCTCCTTATATCTACATAGGACTTTTGGCGACTCTGGGCTGTCTTAAGTTTATCTCTAATGAGCTGTACTTTTCCTATAGCATGATGAATTGAATCTGGTCCTATCAAGGCTACTTCACCTGCTTCAAACCAACCAACTGGAGATCTACATCTACCCCCATACAATGCCTCATAAGGGGACATCTGAATATGGGAATGGTAGTTATTATTGTAGGTAAATTCTATAAGAGAAAGGTGATCATCCCAACTACCCTTGAAGTAGATCACACAAGCTCTCAGTATGTCCTCTATCTGAATGGTTTACTCTGCCTAACAATTAGTCTTTAGATGAAATGATGTGTTGAGGTTAACTTGAGTACCAAGACCTTTCTGAAATGACTTCCTGAAATGAAAGGTAAACTGAGGACCTCTAACTGAGATGATAGAAAAAGAAACCCCATGCAACCTGGCTATCTTATTAATGTAAAGATTGGTGTAGTCCTCCGCCGAATTTGTAGTCTTAACAACCAAAAAGTGATCAGACTTATTAACTCGGTCTATTATCACCCAAATTGAGTCATGTTGTCTGCGAGTACGAGGTAAACTTGTAACGAAGTCCATGTATATCACTTCCCACTTCCATGTAGGAATGTTAATCACTTGAGTCATACCTCCTAGTTTCTGATGTTCTACCTTCAGTTGCGGACAATTAGGGCACTTAGCCACGAAATCTGCTATTCATGCCATTCCACCAAAAAACTTCCCATAGATCACGGTACATCTTAGTGGCACTAGGATGAATAGAATACCCAAAGTTATGGGCTTCTGTAAGGATCTGCTGCTTCGACTCACCCACCTTAGGGACACACAAACGACTCTGATAGTGAAGCACACCATCTCCCACTTGAGAGAAAACCTCAACTTTCTGCTTGTTAACTGCACCCTTCGGTTGAAGCAATAGGATCACTGTCTTGTTTTTCCTTAACCTCCACGACCAATAAAGATTCTGACCCATTCTGGAATGTTACTCCACCATCTGATATGCTCATAAGGTGAACTCCGAAGAGAGCAAATCGGTGAACATCTTCTGCTAATTCATTCCTTTCCTCCTCAACATACACTACACTACCCATAGATAGTCTACTAAGAGCATCAGTTACTACATTGGCCTTACCAGGATTGTAAAGCACATTCATATCATAGTCCTTCAGGAATTCAATCCATCTCCTCTGGCGAAGATTAAACTCTTTCTAGGTGAACACACAATGAAGACTCGTATGGTCTATGAACACATCTACGTGAACATCATACAATAATGTCTAAAAAACATTAGGGAGAATACTATGGCTGCAAGCTCGAGGTCAAGAGTCAGATAGTTCTTCTCATGCACCTTAAGCTTTCTAGAAGTGTAAGCTATAACGTTACCTCGCTACATCAACACACAACCTAGGCCGACTGTGGATGCATCAAAATAGATCACGTAACCGTCTGAACCCTCTGGTAAAGTCAATATAGGAGTTATAGTCAACCTAGTTTTCAGTTCTTAGAAGCTCTTCTCACAATCATCTGACCACTGGAACCTAACCTTTTTTTGAGTCAGCATAGTCAATGGAGAAGCTATGGATGAAAATCCATCCATGAACCTTGTGTAATGACCAGCTAAACCCAAGAAACTTCTGATATCTATAAGAGAGGTAGGTTTGGGCAATTGTTTCACTTTCTCTATTTTCTGAGAATCCATTTGGATCCCTTCGCTAGAAAATATATGCCCAAGGAAAGCAACTTATTATAACAAAAATTCACATTTGCTGAACTTAGCGAATAACTTGCTATCTTTGAGAGTTTGCATGACAACCCTTAAATGAGTCGCATGTTCTTCCTCATTTTTAGAGTAAATGAGGATATCATCAATAAAGACAATAACGAACAAGTCCAAATACTCCTTGAACACCTTTTTCATCAAATCTATGAAAGCTACAGGAGAATCGGTTATTCCAAATGATATAACTACAAATTCATAATGACCATATCAAGTTTGGAAGGCTATTTTTGGAATGTCACTATCTCTGAATCTAAGCTGATGATAACCGGATCTGAGGTCTATTTTCGAAAAATGACTAGCACCCTAAACTTATTTGAAAAAGTCATCAATCTTTGGGATAGGGTACTTATTATTGATTGTGACTTTTTTCAACTGCATATAATCAATGCACATCCTGAGAGAACCATCTTTCTTTTTTATGAACAACAATGGTGCACCCCATGGGGAAATACTAGGTCTTATGAAGCCCTTAATTAGAAGGTCTTTCAACTACTCTTTCAATTCCTTAAGATCAGCTGGAGCCATTTTGTAAGGATGAATAGAAATAGGCTGGTTATCTGGAAGGATATCAAATCCAAAGTCGATTTCACTTTCAGGAGGAGCTTCAGGAAAATCTTCTGGAAACACTTCTGGGAACACATTAACTACTGGGACTGACTCAAGAGTTGGGGTTTTGTAGCTTGAATCATTTACCTGAACTAGATGATAGACAAAACCCTTAGAAATGATCTTTCTGGCCTTAAGGTAAGAAATAAATTGACCCATAGGCACTGAGCTACTACCCTTCCATTCTAAGACTTGGTCGCTTGGAAACTAAAACCGAATGATCATAGTTCTACAATCGACTGAGGCATAACAGGTTGTGTAATCAATCCATGCCTAGAATGATATCAAAGTCTACCATTTCTAACTCTACAAGATCTACTGAGGTGACTTTCTAGGAGACTGTGACTGGGTAATTTCTTTATACCCGTCTAGCTATAACTGGGTCACCAACTAGAGTAGAAACTGAGAAGGGTTGTGATAGTGTTTTTTGACTGACATTGAAACTCACTGCTATATATGGAGTTACAAAGGAGAGTGCAGCCCCTGGATCTAACAAAGCATAATTATCTAAAAGAAAGGCTCGCAATGTACCAATAACAACATCAGGAGAATCAACTTGATCCTAGTGAGCCTAAAGAGCATACAATCTATTCTGGCGCTGACGGCCACCTGTACCAGTTTAAGTACCCTGCTAAGTCGGGTGACCTTCTGGTTGTGCAGAAGTTGTAGCCTGCGCCCTACTATTGTTGTTGATACCTCATTGTCCTTGTTTAGAAGAAGGGTAATCCCTCAATCTGTGATCTATCTGACCACACCCAAAACATCCATCCTTTTCTGCAAGACACTCACCCAGATGGTTCTTACTACACTTTGGACAAGTTGGGTAGGTTCTGGTAACTAAAACACTCCCCTGAGACTTAGAGCCTAATGCCCTACCTTTCTGATCTTGTCGAAACCTAGGGAATTGAACACTAGCTGATGAAGGTGCGAGGGCTTAAGATTTCTGCTGAAACTGTGAGCTATTTCCACCAACCGATTTCTGCTGAGAGTACTCATAGTTGCATGTTCTAGCCTTGTTGATGTCCTTAGCTAGTTCTCTAAGCTTGTCTCCCTCAACTTGCTGGGCATGAGTCATGAGCCTAGAGATATTCATGTCCTTTAAAGACAGCATTTCTGCACTCTATCTTCACCAAGTTAGATACCTGAAAAAGGAACTTACTCATTTGTTCCCTAGGATCGGTAAACCTATGTTGATCATACCTGGAGAGCTGGGTGAACTTAAGTCCATACTCTTGGACTGACATAGAACCTTGCCTCAAATTCATAAGGACTCACCAACAAGCTAGGAGAAATGATCAAATCCAAGCTTTAGCCACAATGTTGACCACCTTAAGAACTGTACCCTACACTTAGGGAAAATGTGTGAAAAACATGGGTTAGTACCAAAATGCACAAAGTATGATAGCTATGCACAAAACACTGAAAACATGCTAAAAGGGACAGTTTAGTTGAATGCATGCAATTTGCTAAGTGAAAGTATCATTTTGAAGATAGTGGAAAAGCATAAGTCATAAGCATAATCATTACATTTATCATCATATCATAAGAGAAACACTTCATAATTACCCTCAAGGCGTACTTGTGCAATGCATGAATGAGACCATAAAAATTTCACCCATGCTAAGTAAGTCTGTTTTGGTCTTCATTCATACTCATCATCTTCAATGCAAGCTAACATCATCTGTAAGCCTTTGAACACTTCCGGCATACTTCTTCAAGCATTCCTTAGTTCATTATTAAACTCTTGTAATTATGGGAAATAAGCCTTAATCGACATAGACCAGGTGAGCTAAACATGCAATCTGGTGTTACCCACACAATAAAGGGTTGTCCCACTAGCCTAAAGTAGAACCATACTCTTTAGCATAGGTGGATCTACTAGATCATAACCTATGGAGGCACATAGTTTATGGGATAAGGATATTGCTACTAGAAACCCATGCTTACTACGGGGGGCCATCCATCTCAAGAGATTATTCCTAGAAACCCGGCCTTACTACGGGAGAGCTTCCATCTTATTCAATATCCACTCGGTTCTAAGCATTACATTCCCATAAAGTAGTTATTAAGTCTTGACTTAACTCCATTACTCATGAAAGGGCACCTTTGGCATATCAATCCAAGGTACATTACTAGAATAACTCATTGACCCTCATGTAAAGGTGCCATTGGCCTACCAATTCAAGACAAATCATTAGAATAGTTCATTAGTCATTCATGAAAGGGTCCCCTTAGCCTGCCGATTCAAGTGACATAAATTAAGATAGCTCTTTAATTACACATGAAAGGGTGCCCTTAACCTACCAATTCAACGTATGTCAATTAAAACATCTCTTTAGATCATGTGTGAGCAATTATCACAATCCATGATCACTTTTACCCTTATATTCAGTTAGGTGAGAAAAGCCTTTCAACCCTAGAATAATCATATAGTGAGAAAACCTTTCACATCATATCATATTCATACAGGTATGTATATGACAATAACCTTTCAACAACACAACAATTAGATCATAGCATAGGCACTTTACTCTCAAAGAGATTCTTAAAGCATATACATAATCTTCATAAGGAATGGACAATATAATAATTTTCCCTTTCAAGGATCAAAGCTCATATTGAATCAACATATCTAGAATTCACTATATTAGACAAAGATATTAACATAATTGAAGTAACCCGATTACTAAAAGCATAATTTCATAATATCCTTCTTTCATCCACAAACCCACATCACAAGATCATAATTGGGAAATATGAGGATTTCATAGGTTCTTGGGGATTTCAACATACAAACCATAATAAATTATCAATTCAATCATAATATAAAGTAATTCAAGTATTAGAATCGTTTTTGAAAGGAACCCATGACTTTGGAATCAAACCCTAACTTATGGGGATTTTTATCTTTGAAATTGGGGTTTTGAAGGGATTCCATGGATGAAAGCTATCTATTGATAAAGAACTACCATACCTTAGCAATGGAATCCAATGGATTTGAGAAGAAAACCTTGCTCCTCGAACCTTAGCTCCAACTTCCTTCTTCTTACTTGAAGTTCTATAAAGAGAATTTTTGGAGAAGAGATAAACTTTGGGAATTATTTGGGTGTTGGAAATAATGAGGTGAGTGGGTTGGTTTTTGACTTAGAAAGACTTATATAGGTGTATTAAACTAAGGCAAAACGACTTCATTTAATACTAAGTTAAAAAGGAATTACCAAAAATAACCCCCACTTTAAGTGGGGTGCCCAGGCCTTACGACCAACCTCATGAGTCCTCAAGGGCACCACAGCCTGTGAATCTGCCCCTGGTCTCTTGACCAGTAGCTATGCTACCTTAAAAAAATCCCCATAAAGTGAATGCAACCTCACGAGCCTTCCCATGAGCCGTGGTCTTCGCCACAGGCCGTGAAAGTGAGCCAACCTTGGGGTAGCCTTGGTGAGTTACTGCCTCACCACCACGGGTGGCACGATGAGCTGTGAAGCCTCTCGTGGTCTAGGGCAGTTCCTTGGCAGCTTGGGGCAGCCTTGGCCCTTGCCCCTTTTACCTTGGTTCATGCCCTCTAGACTTAACTTGAAGCCCTCAAACTTAGCCCTCTTTGGCCTACTAAGCTATGGGGTGTTATAGTTTCTCCCCATTGGGAACGTTCATCCTCGAATGACGATCTAGACACCTTACGGAAGTAAAGACTCAAGACTAGCAACCCATCATGCATGCAACATCATCATAATGCACAATTCAAAGAAGGAAACATGAACTCCAACTTAAATACACTTAACGCATCATAAGGAAGTAGGAACTACATCTAACAATCCATTATGCATGAAATTTCAACATTTCTCATGTTCATAGGAGGAACTACCTTCCCCAAACTAAAACATGCTCAACACAATCTCATGAAACCAAGATGCAATTTACTCTCAAAACCATACTAAAGCATGTTCATCAACTCATCTCAAGAAGTCAAATAGGCAACTCATACTAAATGCACAACATCATGAGGAACATACATCATGAAACTCATTTTCTTACTAAACATGCTCAAGAACATGCATATCATAAGGAAATCCTAGAAACACATAAAACACTCATGGCTCCAAAACATAATACAAGCTAAGAGGAACTATTCATATCAAGCTAGAGTGGGAGTAGAAGGAATGAGATGAGGACATTGCGACACTCGCAACCTTGCTTTCTAAGCACACCATCTCCCCCTTGGGAGGAAGCCTCTACTTATTCCTTAAGTACCACTTCCTTTAAGTCAATCCCAAATGACATAACCATAAACTCATAACAATCATACCGGGTTCCCGAAGCCCTTTTTGGAATATCATCCCCTTCTTGACCTTCAATTGGTGAGAATCTAAACAAAATCAATCCTAGAGAAATAACTAACCCTTGAAGTTGGTCAATACAAACCATCTATTTCCCTCACACCAACTATGTGGTAAAATCAACCTTTTGCCATCATTCTTCTAACCTTCTTATAAGGAAAAGCTAACATCTAGACATAGGTTTTTCCCTTTCCCTTCTAAGATAGGCTCAATTAGGAACTAAAGCTTGACTACACAAGTTTTTCAATCAACAACAACATACGAGAAATGCAACCAATTCATACCAAGAATAACATCAAAGCCTAAAAAGTAGCACCGAGATCTAATAAAACATTTACATCTATAAGGAACTATCTACACACCGGTGCCTATATCCGGAGAGCTTTCTTGGTCATCTCTAGACCGGAGTGCATAGAAGCGGTTTTGTTTTCGAGCATTAGAATATGGACCTCTAAGAGAAGCTTTCTTGGCCTCTCTCCTTCTTGCCATGAGCGTAGGGAAATTTCTCACTAGAAGGTCACTCTTGCCACAACCATAGCAACCGTCCATATTGGCTAGGCACCTACCATAGTGCTTCCTTCCACACATAGTGCAAGTGTGCTTAGGCAACAAAGATTCACTATTACTCCCTCCACTTGGGTTAGGCACCCTCTCTTGGTTATGCCTACGAGCATTGGGGGACACTTGATCGGAAAGCTTTTTTTGAGTTCTAAGTTGACCATGTCCATCAGATCTAGCATTAGAGAAATTCCCATCACCGGTCCTAGCCCTTTTTACCTCCCTAGACTTCTCCTTGAGTTTTTCCTCCTCATTTTGTTGTGCATGGACCATGAGATGAGAAATGTCCATGTCGCTAACGAGCATGGAGGTACGACACTCTTTTACCACCATATCGGATACACCCATCAAAAAATTATTCATCTTAGCCCTCGAATCCGTAACCATAGATAGAGCATATTTAGACAATTGAGTGAACTTTAGGACATACTCCTTCACACTCATACTTCCTTGACGTAGTTTAATGAACTCTTGCATATTTGCCTCCCACAACTCTAGGGGAAAGAATCTATCAAGAAATGATGATTTGAATGATTCTCATTCTACCAGACCCGCTCCTATGGGTATCTCACCCTTCCACTGATCATACCACACTTGAGCCACATCCTTTAGTTGGTAGGCAGCTAACTATGCCTTCTCTTCAGAAGATACCCCTATAATAGCAAGAACTTTATAAATCTCATCGATGAACCCTCGATGATCCTCTTCTATTTTGGAGCCATAAAATTCAAGAGGGTTTCATTTGAGAAAAATATGTAACCCTTGATGTGGCCGAATACACATTAGGATTCAGATAAGTCACAATATCTTTATTGGCCTGAGCTGTCACTGATTGAGCTTTAGTCGTCAAAGCTTGGGCCAACATTTGAAAAGCTGACCTAACCTCCATATTTGACATACCCGAAGGATCAATCGGAGCTTGATTAGCTTAAGGAGCTTCTTTATTCACATTATCACCCTCAATTCTTGTAGCATTTGTCCTTCATGTATTCATGTCCTGAAGACACAAGAGAAGGATAAGGAGAGGGACTTTATAGAGTTAAACTCTATGGCACGACCTAAGATTAATGAAAGAAGTGAAATTTCCTAAAAATCTTATACCCTCTCATTCATAAGTGTGGCTCGCTTCACACTCATGAACAAGACTCTACTAGATGTTGCTTATGAGACATCATCCTAGAATCATTCTAAACATTATGCTCTGATACCAAGTTTGTCACGACCTAAGGGTACATCCTAGATGTAACAAGGCACATAGAACCCCGAAAGGTACCATGTATTCCACATAGCATATCATAACCTAAATCATTAGAACAATAAGAATAAAAAAACATTTCAAGTCAAAAAGTTTCATAAATGAAAGCGAAAGTCTAGACTTGTCTCAATTTATCCATCTATTGCAATACTTGAATCAAATAGGGTCACAACTCATACCACATAGTCTAAAAAGGAAATAAAATACTAAGTAAAAACATCTGTCTTCGAATCATGAGGACTCACCAACAAGTTAGGAGATATGATCAAGTCCAAGCTTTAGCCACAATGTTGACCACCTTGAGAACCAGACCCTACACTTGGGGAAAATGTAGGAAAAGTATGGGTTAGAAAAAAAATGCACCAAGTATAATAGCCATGTAAAAAATATTGTAAACATGCTAAAAGGGACGGTTTAGTTAAATGCATGCAATTCGCTAAGTTAAAGCATCATTTTGAAAATACTGGAAAAGCATAAGTCATAAGCATATCCATTACATTAATCATCATATCATAAGAGAAACACTTCATAATTAACCTCAAGGCATACTTGTGCAATGCATGAATGAGACCTCATAAATCTCCTGCATGCTAAGTAAACCTCTTTAGGTCATCATTCATACTCATCATTTTCAATGCAAGATAACATCATCTTTAAGCATTTGGACACTTCCGGGATACTTCTTCAAGAATGCTTTAGTTCATTATTTAACTTTTTGTTATTGTAGGAAATAAGCCTTAATCGACATAGACCATGTGAGATAAACATGGAATCCAGTGTTACCCACAACGAAAAGAGTTGTCCTACTTGCCTAAGGTAGAACCATATTTTTTAGCTTAGGTAGATACACTAGCAAATAACCTATGGGGGAACATAGCTTATGGGATAAGGAGATTGCTACTAGAAACCCGGCCTTACTACGGGGGAGCTTCCATCTCAAGAGATTATTCCAAGAAACCCGACCTTACTACCGGAGAGCTTCCATATCATTAAATATCCACTCAGTGCTAAGCATTACATTCCCACAGAGTAGTTATTAAGTCTTGACTTAACTCCATTACTTATGAAAGGGCGCCTTTGGCGTACCGATCCAATGTACATTACTAGAATAACTCATTGACTCCTCATGAAAGGGTTCCATTGGCCTACCTATTAAGACAGAGCATTAGAATAGTTCATTAGTTACTCATGAAGGGGTGCCCATAGCCTACCGATTCAATTTACATCAATTAAGATAGCTCTTTAAATACACATGAAAGGGTACCTTTAGCCTACTGATTCAACATATATCATTTAAGATAACTCTTGTGATCATGCGTGAACAATTATCACCATCCATGATCACTTTACCCTTAGATTAAATTATGTGAGAAAAGCCTTTCAATGCTAGAATAATCATATAGTGAGAAAAACTTTCACATTATATCATATTCATGCAGAGGTGTGTATATCAGAATAACCTAATAACAACACAGCAATTAGATCATAGTCATTAGCACTTTACTCTCAAAGTGTTTCTTAAAGCATATACGTAATCTTCATTAGGCGTGAACAATATCATAATTTTCCCTTTCAAGGATGAAAGCTTATATTGAATAAACACATCTAGAATTCACTATATTAGACATGGATATTAACATAATTCAAGTAACCCAATTACTACAAGCATAATTTCATAATATCATTCTTTCATCCACAAACCCACATCACAAGATTATTATTGGGAAATGTGGAAATTTCATGGGTTCTTGGGAATTTCAACATAAAAACCATAATAAATCATCAATTCAATCATAATATAAAGTAATTCAAGCATTAGAATCGTTTTTGAGAGGAACCCTTGTTTTTGGTATCAAACCCTAACTTTTGGGGATTTCTATCTTTGGAAATTGGGGTTTTGAAGGGACTGCTTGGATGAAAGTTATCCATTGATGAAGAACTACCATACCTTAGCAATGGAATACAATGTATTTGGGAAGAAAAAATTGCTCCTCGAACCTTATCTCCAACTTCCTTCTTCTTTCTTGAAGTTCTATAGAGAGAATTTTTGGAGAGGAGATGAACTTTGGGAATTATTTGGGTGTTGTAAATAATGAGGTGAATGGGTTGGTTTTTGACTTAAAAAGAGTTATATAGGTGTATAAAACTAATGCAAAATGACCTCACTTAATATTAACTTATAAAGGAATTACCTAAAATAACTCCCACTTTAAGTGGGGTGCCCAGGCCTCATGACCAACCTCACAAGTCGTCAAAGGCACCATGACCCGTAAAGGTGCCCGTGGTCCTTGACCAGTCGCTATGATACCTTGAAAAAATCCCCATAAAGTTAAGGAAACCCCACGAGGCTTCCCACGAGTGGTAGTCTTCACCATTGGCCGTGAAGTGGCTCGTGAAAGTGAGCCAGCCTTGGGGCATTCTTGTTGAGCTACTGTCTCACCACCATGGGTCGCACCATGAGTCGTGGTGGCCACGACGAGCCGTGAAATATCTCGTAGCCCTCAAACATAGCCATATTTGGCCTATTAAGCTACGGTGTATTCCATTAGCCTCATCTATCCATAACCGATCTTGGCTAATGAAGTTCCCCAATAAGTGTACTTCATGTTGGGCAAACTAATATTTCTACCGCTTGATGTAAAGCTTGTTCTCTCGTTGGACTTGGGAAAGCTTTTTCAAGTTATTGATATGTTCTTCCAAGATATTGCTATAGATGACTATGTCATCCATGTACACCTCTATGAACTGATCTAAGTTTGGATGAAAGATCATTTTCATCAGTGTTCAAAAGTGTAAAAACCTGTATTCTAGAAAGACCAGATTTTAGAAAAATCAGAAGTTGCAAGAGAAATAACGGAGACAACCCACAGACCATAGGCTAACCCATGGACCATAGGTGGGGTCCGTGGTTGGCCACCTGAAGCCCCTCCCCAATAAACCTAGAAAAACCAGTAAAGTCTGGACCCAAGTCAGGACCTACGGACCGTAGGTCAAACCATGGTCCATGGTCCCGTCTATGGCTCAGACCCCTTAGAAACCATTCTCTGAAGCCAAACAAAGGTTGACCAGGATAGACTATAGGTCCATCCATGGTCCTTCGGTCAGGCCCGTCATTTGGCCTAGATAACTTTTAAGTCAGGGGTCGTTCAGTATTTTTCCTATGTGTTGGACACCTAAACTACGTCGTTTAAGACCTAAACTACATCGTTTTGGTTAGCTTTAGCCTAGTAACTTAATCAGGACTTACCCTAACACGTTCATTCTCCCAAAAATCGATCAAACTAAGGAAAAAGATAAGAAACAGTCGACCAAACTCTCTCTAAGAATGCAACATGATTCCTTCACCTCCAACCCCAAAATTGAAATATTTCTCCGTGGAATTCGTCACCTGGTATGTGGGATTGAACTAGTGGGTTCCTTTCACTCATTAGGTTCCTAGAATTCAGTCAGATTCTTGATTCCCTTCATTATGTTTAGACTTAGGGTTTCTAGAACTTCAAATTACTAATATGATTTAGCTGTTAGATTAATTCAAATCAGAATATTATGTTTTCATAACTATGTTGCTTAATTCTTGCATGAAATTCAGAACCATAGATGTGTAGATTCGTTTAGTTCATGAATTAGACTTGGTGGGTCAGTTTATACAGATATACATTCCTCAGCTAAAAATGTTTCATTATCAGTATGTAATGTTGCATTTTCAGTTAGCATGTCAGAATCTTGAGCTATCCAGTTTATATTAAGTTATGTTGTATTGTACACATTCTAGTTGGGAAAAGGTTTAATACCGAGTGGACTAGGGTTAGTTACCCTCATAGTCCCAGAACTATGTTCCCTTGTAGGTTAAGTCCCCTATGTGGGCATCCATTTTAGTGATCACACAAAGTCATGCCTTTATACCCTAGCAAGGTATATTGGGTCCTCTGATGGGGCATATACATCGGTCTCAACTATTAGCTCACATTGTTTTATGTCGGTTATTAGTAGTTTTGACAGTCAGATTCTAATGCATTGACCAGGTTATCAGCGATAGTTCAATATTCACTTTCAACATGTTATGTACTTGATCATTGAATTCAGTTCAGTTCATGTTCATTATGTTCAGTATATTCATCATGTTCATCTTATAGCATTGCTCAGTATGCTTTATTTCAACTATTTATATGTTATTCAACTTTATCCTATCCTGCTTGGTCATTACCTTTCAAGTACTAACACATACTCTGCTCTACATCTTCTTGTGATGTTGGTTCAGGTCCTCAACATTCAGATCACGCATAAATTAGTTTCCAATCTCCAGTTTAGCAGTATCAGTGGTGAGTCCTCATTCTTTGAGAACAATAGACATGTTTTCTTTCATTTTTTAGTCTTTTTAGTTTCAGTTTTGCTAGAGTTAGGTGGGGGGATGTCCCAGATCTCTAGTCAGTTAGAGGCTTATATTCAAACATAGTTAGATTCAGTTTTTGTTTGAGTTTGGCCTTCCATTTGTTGTTAAACTCTCAGTCTTTTATATATTTAGACAGTATTGGGTATTCCCTATTATTCCATTTTATATCATGCTTCAAATCTTCTACACTGTAATTTTTTGTTCAGTAAATCTTTAAGTACGCTTATGATATTCCAGTTCAAGGTTAGCTTGGGGTCACTTGTGATCCTAGGTCCCGTGTTACGTCAAGGGGGTAGCCTCAGGGAGTGACAAACTTGGTATCAGAGCATTAGGTTCAAGTGTCTTAGGATGTTTAAAAAGCCTCACTAAGTAGATTCCCTTTTATGAGTGTGAAGCGTGTCACTCCTATAAGGGGGAAGCTACAAAGTGTTTTAGGAAAAATTTCACTTTCTTGTTATTCTTATCGTGCGTGGGTATGAACTCCTTTCTAATTCGATGTTATACGTTTTCAGATCATGCCTCCTCGCAGAGCTTACCCAAGGAATGCAAATGCCCACAACGCTGGCGCAGGTCCTCCAATCCCAGATAATGAGATTTCGAATGGATAGTTTCGTAACGTCATTCCACTTTTGGCCCAGAATGTAGCCAACTAGTATAACCAGCAGGTTCTAGTTCATACAAATGCTAGTGTTGGATTAGTGGTCGTTAGGGTTCGTGATTTTTTTAGGATGAATTCGCCAAATTTTCTAGGGTCGCAAGTTAGTGAAGATCCCCAGAACTTTATTGATGAGGTCAAGAAGATATTTGGAGTGATGCAAGTAACTAGGAATGAAAGAGTAGAGTTGGTGTACTACCAGCTCAAGAATGTAGTTCACATTTGGTTCACTCAATGAAGGATAACAGGGGTGAGAATGCAGCTCTTGTGACTTGGGAGTGTTTTACCGGACCTTTTCTATACAGGTTCTTTCTAACAGAGTTGAGAGAGGCTAAAGTTCAAGAGTTCATGAATTTGAGGCAAGGCTCTATGTAAGTCCAAGAATACGGACTTAAGTTCACCCAACTCTCCAAGTATGCTCAACATATGGTTATCGATCACTGGGTGCAGATGAGTAAGTTCCTTTTTGGAGTATCTAACTTAGTGAAGACAGAGTGCAAATATGCTATGTTGTTAGAGGACATGAATATCTCTAAGCTCATGACCCATGCTCAACAGGTTGAGGGAGAAAATCTTAAAGAGCTAACTAAGGACAACCAGAAGTCTAGGACAGGTAACTAGGAATACTGTCATAAAAAATCGTGTGGTGGAAATCGCTCGCATTTTCAGCAGAAATCTTCTGTGCCAACAACTTCATCAACTAGTGCTCCATCCCCAAGGTTTCGACAGGATCAGAAAGATAGGAAATCAGGCTCTAAGTCTTAGGTGAGTGTTTTAGTTACCCGAACCTACCCAACTTGTCCAAAGTGTAGTAAGAACCATCCGGGTGAGTGTCTTGTAGAAAAGGATGGATGTTTCGGGTGTGGCTAGACTGGTTAGAGGTTGAGGGATTGCCCTTCTTCTAAACAGGGTCAAGGAGGTAACACTTTAGGACTCAGTCTATAGTTTCAGCAGCACCAGAAGGTCGCCCAACTTAGCATGGTACTTCATTTGGTACAGGTGGCAGTTATTGCCCGAACATATTGTATGCTTTCTAAGCATGCCAGGATCAAGAAGATTCTCCTGATATGGTTACTGGTACGTTACGAGTCTTTCACTTAGATGTTTATTCTTTGTTAGATCCAGGGGGTACTCTTTCCTTTGTAACTCCTTATATAGTAGTAGACTTTGATGTCAGTCCAGAAACTCTCTCAGAACCCTTCTAAGTCTCTACTCCAATCGGTGACCCAGTTAGAGCTAGACAAGTATACATTAATTGCCTTATCATAATCTCTCAAAAAGTCACCTCAGCCAATCTTATAGAGTTAGAAATGGTAGACTTCGATATCATTATAGGCATGGATTGGTTATATTCTTGTTATGCCTTAGTCAATTGTAGAACTAGGATCGTTCATTTTCAGTTTCCAAGTGAACTAGTCTTAGAATGGAAGGCTAGTAACTCAGTGCTTATGGTTCAATTCATTTCTTACCTGAAGGCCAAAAAGATGATTTCTAAGGGTTATCTCTATCATCTAGTTTGGGTTAAGGATTAAAGCTCCAAACCCCCAACTCTTGAGTCAGTCCTAGTAGTTATTGAGTTCCAGAAGTGTTTTCCGAAGATCTTCTTGGAGTTACTCTCGAAAGGGAAATCGACTTCAGAATTGATCTACTTCAAGATACCCAACCTATATTTATTTCTCATTAGAGAATGGCTCCAGCTGAGCTTAAGGAATTGAAAGACCTTATCTATAAGGGCTTAATCACACCTAGTATTTCTCCATGGGGTGCACCAGTGTTGTTCGTGAAATAAGAAAGATGGGTCTCTGAGGATGTGCATTGACTATAAACAATTGAACAAAGTCACAATCAAGAATAAGTACCCCATTCCTAGGATTGATGACTTGTTTGACCAACTTCAGGGTTCTAGTCATTTTTTAAAAATAGATCTCATATTCGATTATCATCATCTCCGAGTCAGATATAGTGACATTCCAAAAATAGCCTTCTAAACAGGGTATGGTCATTATGTATTTGTAGTTATGTCATTTGGACTAACCAATGCTCCTACAACTTTCATGGATTTGATGAATAAGGTGTTCAAACAGTATTTGGACTTGTTCTATATTGTCTTTATTGATGAATCGTCACTTACTCTAGGAATGAGAAAGAACATGCAACTCATTTAAGGGTTGTTCTGGAAACTCTCAAAGATTGAGTTTTGGTTACAATCAGTTGCTTTTATTGGGCATATAATGTCTAGTAAATGGATTCGAGTGGATTCTCATAAAATAGAGGCAGTGAAGCTATGGCCC
>JAJOOP010000462.1:0-24516 GCA_029582705.1 Solanum chacoense | reverse complement strand
GAACTCTTCTTGACTTGACTCTTACTTCTCTTGACTTTGATCTTAACTTTCCTTGAATTGGATTATGGATTCAAGGTTCATGATCTCATGTTTATGGATGATTTCATGATGTTTAGACGTACCTTAGAGTGTTGGAATCAATTAGAAAACATAGGTACGTTTCTAAGGAACTAGTACGAAAAGATGGGGAAGAAATGGGAAGAACTGGCGTCCCTAGAGCTCTGAGAGGCGCAGGGCCCCAACCCTTGAAATTCAGAGAGTGACATGGGGGGGTCTGACTGGCGTGGCGCTCTAGAGGTCAAAATTCAGAGACCCCTTCTTGGGGCTCTGAGAGGGGCGGCGCCCCAAGACCCTCTCTGGTGCCCCCGACTTTTCTTCTCCGTTTTTCATCTCTAAACCCTCTAATTTCACTTGGTTTTTTTCCCAAACACTTAGTCGATTATATGTTCAAGGTATGAAAGATTCAACTCCAAATCACACCTAATTACATGAATTTGGATCCAAGAACTTCTCAACAACTTATCAATCAAGATTCAAATGAAACTTTCAACAATATTCATCAAGAACTCAATTGTTCTAATCTCAAGAACGACAATACGCTGAAATAAATCATGATTGGCGTGTGAGTGAACTAACCCAATGCTATGCAATCTCACATATCTCATAAGGATCACCCCTTGACGAAATCCACAAGCGATTCTTGAAGATCTTGACGATTCTTGCTTTTTGTCCTCTTTTCTCCGCTTCTTTTCTCTTCACTCAAAACCCTAACTTAGTTTTCAAAATCGTAAACTGAATCCTATCAGTTTAGACCCCAATTAATTATGAAAAAATGAAATTAAGTCATGGTGTATGGAAAATACCATAATGCCCTTCTAAAATTCGGATTAGATTTTCCTTATTTAGGCAATCCAACTTCAAATGGGCATATCTCACTCATAGGAACTCGGAATCGCGCAAACTCAGAGGCATTGGAAATGGTATTCCAAGATATTTCCTAAGATATCCGTAAATACACCTAAATCATCTTGAGCAAGTAGTTATGGTTGTTTGAAGTTGACCAAAAACTCAAAATTAACATTCTTAACCAAATTTTCCAGATCTTCTTTCTTTCCAAAAATGGATCTTTCTAATTCTAGTTCTTTCTAGTTACGGAGTGTTACAATATCTCGCCCTTGGGAACATTCTTCCTTGAATGAGCGTACTCTTCGTAGGCTAAGGGTGTATGTAATGACCCAGAAAATTAGTAGATTGAACTAAAGCCTAAACTTAAGGTTAAAAATCTTAAAATGACTACTCGAAGAGTTCGTCAGTCATTTAAGGTTAAAATGAGGTAATTTGTGTAAAGACCAAGGGGCAAGTGCCAAGGCAAAGGGGCCAAGGCAAAGGGGCCAAGCCAAGGCCAAAGGCCAAGGCTGCCCATACCTACGAGCTACTACCCCAACTTTCACGAGGGGGACCATGAGTCGTGGTACACTCCATGGCTCGTGAACGTGGTCGTGAAGATCTCTTCGCCATGGAAAGATGGCCACCCAAAAGGCTAGCTACTGCCTCAACTTCACGAAAGGGACAACGGCTCGTGGAGCCCTTCGTGAAGGAGACTTAGGCATGGGAGCATGAGGGCATGAGGGCATGGGGCATGGAGTAGCCTAGCTACTGCCTCACCCTCCACGAGCATGACCACGAGGCTAGGGTTGCTAGATTTTCAAGGTTCTTCCCCAAAGTTCATGGATTTTCTCATATAAGGTACGAATGCTTTTCATCCTTGGGTAGCTATCACCTAAGAATCCCCTTCAAAATATGTTTCTAAGACTTCAAATCCCCCAATATCTAGGGTTTTCAATTCATGTCATGGGTCTTCTTCCACTTGTTTAATTCTTGATTGTTATGGTTAATTATGATGATTTATGGTTGGAATAATGGAGTATTGTTGGATTTTGATGAAAATCTCCCTTGGACCCATGATTTCCCCTTCTTCCTAAAGTATGAACTCTGTTATGGCTTGATTAATGTTGAGAACCTGACAATTGAATATGTTTATGTTAATTAAGCTATTGAATCATGAATTCCTCCTATATTATGTATTAATTGTATATGGTTTGGTTGATTGTGACTTCAAGACCCTTGAAGGGTAAAGGTAAGAGGGTTATACTTCTTTATAAGAATTATGTATGAGATTGGGATTTACTTAGATAGTAATGATTCTATATCTATTGTGTAGTTGTGGTGTTGATGCAAGATCCTTCTTCCCTACACCCTTACACTTAATTATTCATGAAGTAATATATGTATGTTATGAAAAGCTTGTTGTGTTAATTGAAAATTCATGCTCATAAACATACTAATGGTACGATGTGAAAGGTTTACTCACATGTTGATGGTTCAAAGGGTGAAAGGACATTCTCAACAAATGAATTTTTGAGCTCTTATGATATTATGTTGTCTTGAATGTGTAGTGCATTATCTTGTGAATATTAATCTAAGTAAAGACTTAACATAATTCTTAAAGGGAATTATGCTTAGCACCAATCGCATATGAGCATGAGATGGGTTCCTTCACTCTAGTAGTTGGGTTACCAATATGGTTAGCTAATGAGATGGAAACCTCCACGTTAGTAGTCAAGGTTTCTAGAAGCAATCTCCTTATCCCATAACTATGTGCCCACATAGGTCTTAGCTAGTGGATCCACCTAGAAGCTATTATGAAAGTTCTACCTTAGGCAAGTAGGACACCTCTTTTCGGTGTGAGGATAGAACACAGGATTCCATGTTACTCACATGGTCTATGTCGGCTAATTCTATTCTTCCCTATATGATATGAATATGAACTATGGTGAGAACATGGAATTTAATTGTGACGTCTTGAGAGGAACTACTTAATATGAGTTTATCCAAAAATACTTGAATATTTGTTTAGCAAAAAATACTTGAATATCTGACAAACATGGTGGTTAGGGCTTTTAAAGGATTATGACATGAGTGTCCTTTACCACCCCGACAAAGCTAATGTAGTTGCGGATGCTCTAAGTAGATTGTCTATAGGTAGTGTGGCTCATGTAGAAGATTAGAAGAAGGAATTGGTTCGTGATGTGCATAGGTTCACCCGGTTAGGTGTCCAATTAGAGGATTCCACTAAGGGTGGGTTTATGGTCCACCATAGTTTTGAATCGTCCTTTGTTGTTGATGTGATGTCTAACCAACACCTTGATCCTATTTTGATGGAGTTTAAATAATCGGTTCTCAACAAGTCCTTTGAGGCTTTCTCTCAAGTGGGAGATGGGGTGCTTAGGTACCAAGGTACATTATGCATTCCGGATGCTGATGGCTTAAGGGAACAAATTTTAGAAGAAGCTCATAGTTCACGGTATTCTATTCATTCGGGAGCCACCAAGATGTACTGTGATTTACAAGATGTCTATTGGTGGAATGGCATGAAAAAAGATATAGCGGGTTTTGTGGCTAATTGTCCAAATTGTTAACAAGTCAAGGTTGAACATAAAAACCCGGAGGTTTGTCCCAAGATATAGAAATTCCCACTCGGAAGTCGGAGGATGTGAATATGGACTTTGTTGTGGGGTTGCCTCGTACTCGAAGGCAACATGATTCTATTTGGGTCGTTGTTGATAGAATGACAAAATCCACCCATTTTATTCCGGTCAAGACTTTATTTTCGGTGGAAGATTATGCCAAGTTGTACATTAATGAGATAATGAATTTGCATGGGGTTCCCTCATCTATCATATTGGATCGGGGTACCCAATTTACTTCACACTTTTGGAAGGCATTCCAAAAGGGGCTTAGTACCAATGTTAAACTTAGTACCGTTTTTCACCCACAAACGGATGGCCAAGCGGAACGGACCATTCAAAGCCTAGAGGACATGTTGAGGGCATGTGTAATAGATTTCATAGGTAGTTGGGACGACCATCTTCCTTTGATTGAGTTTGCCTACAACAATAGTTACCACTCAAGCATTATCATGGCTCAGTTTGAAGCAATATATGGTAGAAGGTATAGATCGTTGGTGGGTTGGTTTGAAGTAGGTGAATTTGATCTAATTGGTCCCGAACTAGTTTATGAGGCCATTGAAAAAGTTTGACTCATTAGAGAGAGGTTGAAGACGGCTCAAAGTCAGCAAAAGTATATGCTAATGTTAGAAAGAGGGAGCTAGAATTTGAGATTGGTGATGGGGTCTATTTGAAAATCTCACCTATGAAAGTTGTGATGAAGTTTGGTATGAAGGGGAAGTTGAGTCCCCCGTATGTGGGGCGATATCAAATCTTGAAGCGTAATGGGAATAGTGCCTATGAATTAGACTTGTCAAATGAATTGGCTCTTGTTCACCTGATGTTTCATGTGTCCATGCTTAAGAAGTGCATTGGTGATCTGGTGTCTATCCTTCCTTTAGAGGGTTTAGGAGTTGATGAGAGCCTTTATTATGAAGAGGTTTCGGTAGAGATTTTGGACCGGCAAGTTAAGAGGTTGAGAAACAAGGAAGTAGCATCCGTTAAGGTTCTATGGAGGAATCACTTAGTTGAGGGTGCTACATGAGGGGTCGAGGCCGATATGAAACCCCGTTATCCTCATATTTTTTCTCTTACTCCTATTCAAACTTGAGGTAAGTAGTTTCTCTTGAGTTTTGATGTTTAGGGAGTGTTGCATATTGTATGAGTTTTCCATGATTTCCTTATATTGTTCATGTTCTTGATGAAATTCATGTTTGGTATGAATTGAGCTTTCATGAATTATATTCTTCTCATGTTGAATTGCATTTTAGTATGATGATTGCATTTTTGACTACATGAGGTGAAATGATGAACATGCTTAGTTATGTTTTGGTGAAATGACATGTTGGCTCCATATTGTTGTGTTGAGCTTGTTTGAGTTGGAGAAGGTAGTTCCTCCCATGTTTATGTGAATTGATGAGTTTCATGCATAATGAGTTTGTAGATGTAGCTCCTACTTCTTGTGTTGCATTGATCTTGTTGATGTGGAGTTGATGTTTCCTCTTATGGTTTGTGAATAATATTGATATGTCATGTAGGGTGGGTTGCTAGTCTTGAGTCATTGTTTCCCTAAAAGTGTTTAAAGTATCATTTGAGGATGAATGTTCCAAAGGGGGAGATATTGTAACGACCCGGAAAATTAGTAGGTTGAACTAGAGCCTAAACGTAAGGTTTCAAATTGTAAAATGACTCCCCGAAGATTTAGTAAGTTATTTAAGGTTAAAATGAGGTAATTTGAGTCAAGACCAAGGGGCAAGTGCCAAGGCAAAGGGCCAAGCCATGGCCAAAGGCCAAGGTTGCCCCTAGCTAGGAGCTACTGCCCCAATCTTCACGAGGGGGACCATGAGTCGTGGTCCACTCAATGGCTCATGAAGGTGGTTGTGAAGATCCCTTGGCCATGGAAAGATGGCCACCTAAAAGGCTAGTCACTGCCTCAACTTCACGGAAGGGACCATGGCTCGTGGTCTTGACTAAGAATTGTGGAGCCTTTCGTGAAGGAGACTTGGGCATTGAGGAATGAAGGAATGGAGTAGCCTAGCTACTGCCTCACCCTCCACGAGCATGACCAAGGGGCATGGTCTACTTCTCGGATCGTGAAGGTGCTCGTGAGAGTGCCTTAGAAGATGGGGCCTGGAGCTCCAAAAAGGTAGCGACTGCCTCGACTCCACGGGCAGGACCACAGGTCGTGGTCCTCACCATGGCTTGTGGAGTGGGTGGTGAGGCCTAGACGGGTCCAATTAATCAAGGTCTTTTACGTCATTTCCTAATTTAGTCCAATTAAAGTGGTGGTGTTTTGGGTATTTTTAGGGGAAGTTTATATATTGTTTTTAAGTCAAATTTCACAAGACTGAGTCATTTTTCACAAACACCCAAATTGAAATAAAAATTTCCCTCCTCAATAAAAAATTCTCTCTCTAGACTCAAGAAGAAGAAGAAGCCATTGGAGCTAGGGTTGCTAGATTTTCAAGGTTCTTTCCCAAAGTTCTTGGAGTTTCTTAGATAAGGTATGGATGCTTTTCATCCTTGGGTAGCTATCACCCAAAGAGCCCCTTCAAATTTATTTTCAAGACTTCAAGTACCCCAATATCTACTGTTTTCAATTCATATCATGGGCCTTTTTCTAAAACGATTTCACTTGTTTAATTGTGGATTGTTATGGTTAATTATGATGATTTGTGGTTGGAATAATGGAGTATTGTTGGATTTTGATGAAAATCTCTCTTGGACCCATGATTTCCCCTTCTTCCTAAAGTATGAATTATGTTATGGCTTGATTGATGTTGAGAACCTGACAATTGAATATGTTTACGTTAATTAAGCTATTGAATCATGAATTCCTCCTATATTATGTAGTAATTGTATATGATTGGGTTGATTGTGTCTTCAAGACCCTTGAAGGGAAAATGTATGAGGGTTATACTTCTTTATAAGAATTATGTATGAGATTGGGATTTACTTAGATAGTAATAATTCTATGTCTATTGTGTAGTTGTGGTGTTGATGCAAGACCCATCTTCTCAACAACCTTACACTTGATTATGCATGAAATAATGTATGTATGTTATGAAAAGCTTGTTGTGTTGATTGAAAGGTCATGCTCATGAACACACTATTGGTAAGATGTGAAAGGTTTACTTACATGTTGATGGTTCAAATGGTGAAAGGACATTCTCACCAAATGAATCTTTGAGCTCTTATGATATTATGTTGTCTTGAATGTGTAGTGCATTCTATTGTGAATATGAATCTAAGTAAAGACTTAACATAAATCTTAAAGAGAATTATGCTTAGCACCGAGCAGATATGAGTATGAGATGGGTTCCTTCATGCTAGTACTTGGGTTCCCAATATTGTTATCTCATGAGTTGGAAACCGCCACATTAGTAGTCAAGGTTTCTAGAAGCAATCTCCTTATACCATAACTATGTGCCCACATAGGTCTTAGCTAGTGGATCCACCTAGAAGCTATTATGAAAGTTCTACCTTAGGCAAGTAGGACACCACTTTTGGGTGTAGGGGTAGAACACTAGATTCCATATAGCTCACATGGTCTATGTCGATTAATGTTATTCTTCCCTAGATGATATGAATATGAACTATGGTAAGAACATGGACTTTAATTGTGACTTCTTGAGAGGTACTACTTAATATGAGTGGGGGTATGACATTGCACAAGTAGACTTTAAGAGGGGTTATGGTGAGGTTCTCTTATGTTATGATGGTTTATGGATTATGTATGAAAGGTATGTTTGAATGTTAAGGTTGACTTCACTTATGATAAGTTATGTGCATGAATGCCTCCTCTTTTATGTGTGTTGGTTAGGACTATGGTAAAGTATGATATGTATGTTATTAGTGGCCTAAATGTGATACTTAGGAGTTGGTAGGGTTATGGGATCTTACCTTTGCATTGCACTAGTGTGGCTTTGGGTTGCTTATATGTTGGTTTGACTTATGTTCTTCATAAATGTGCATAATGGCTTTTAAAACATGAAAATACATGATTTCAACTAAAAGTCCCTTTTGAGCATGTTTTAAGGATTTTTATGCATGGCTTCCATACTTGGTACAATTAATCATACTAACCCATATTTTCTATTTTACTAGGAGTGTAGGTTCCGGTCGTTGAGACTACTACTACTTCTTCAAGAGAAGCTTGGGTCGACTATTCCCTAGGCTTGGTGAGTCCTCAAGTTAACAAGACATTATTGCTTTTAGCTTCTATCATACTTAGTATTTTGAGACTTTATTGATGTAACGACTTTTACCATATTTGTACTCTTTATGTACTAGATGGTGATTGAGACAATGTCTGGACACTATTTTCATATATGCAAAAGAAGTTGAATTTGATTGTAAAAGTTTTAAATTTTCCGCAATTATTTTATGTCTTTATGTTATGATGATGCTAAGGGCTTGTACGAGACCCCTTCGGAGTCAAGTACGTTGTGTCACGTCTAGGGGGTACTCTTGGGTCATGACAGTGTAACATCAAACATGTAGTTTAAACACCCAACAAGCAAAGCAAACACAACATGCTTACTTATAAATTAAAGAGTACTAAGAAGAGAATTAGTACCTTTATTTGGAACTTCTCTGGACTCAAAGAGATGTGGATATCTCTTTTTCATATCCTCCTCAGCTTCCCAAGTAGCTCCCTCAACAAATTGGTTCCTCCAAAGGACTTTGACTGATGCTACTTCCTTAGTCCTCAACTTGCGAACTTAGTGATCTAGAATCTGGACCAGAATCTCTTCATAAGATAATCTATCCTTGATCCCAATATCTTCAGTTGGTATGATCAATGAAAGATTGCCTATTCACTTCTTCAACATGGAGATGTGAAATACTAGATGAACCGCGGCTAACTCTTGTTGTAGCTCCAACTCATAAGCTATATTACCAACCCTTTTTGATATTCTATAAGGGCTAATATACCGGGGACTAAGTTCCCTTTCTTACCAAATATCATAACACCCTTCATGGGTGAAACTTTCAAGTATACCCGATTATCTAATTCGAACTTTAAATCCCTTCTTCTAACATCAGTGTAGGATTTCTGACAACTCTGCGCCGTTTTCAACCTCTCTTGAATGACTTTCACCTTCTCCATAGCTTGGTGAACTAAGGTCTTGTCCTATCAAACCTGCTTCACCAAATTCAAACCATCCAATAGGAGATCTGCATCTTCTCCCATAAAGAGCTTCATAAGGAGCCATTCGGATGCTAGAGTGGTAACTATTGTTGTAAGAAAATTCAATAAGAGGTAGGTGATCATCCCAATTACTTTTGAAATCAATCACATAAACCCTCAACATATCCTCTAAGCTCTGAATAGTGCGCTCTGCTTGCCCATCTGTCTGAGGATGAAAGGCAGTACTTCAGTTCACCATTGAATCCAATCCTTTTTGGAATGACTTCCAAAACTATGCAGTAAATTACGCACCTCTGTCTGAAATAATGGAGACCAGAACCCCATGAAGTCTTAACACCTCTTGAAGATACAACTTAGCATAATCTTCTGCTAAATGGGTAGCCTTTACTAGCAAAAAGTGGGATGATATTGTCATTCTATCGACAATCACCCAAATAAAACCATGTTGCCTGCGAGACCTTGGTAAACCTATGATGAAATTCATATTAATCATCTCCCACTTCCATTCCGGAAGTTCTAAATTTTAAGCCATACCACCGGACCTTTGGTGCTCTACTTTAACTTGTTGGAAATTTGGATACTTAGCAACAAACTCTGCGATGCCCTTGTTCATACTACTCCACCAATAAACTTTTCTCAAATTGCAATACATCTTTGTGGAACCCGGATGAATGGAATATCTAGAGCTATGAGCTTCCTCCATGATTCTTTCTTGGAATTCAACCACCCTTGGTACACACAATCTACCTTGATACCTCTATACACCATCTCCCCCTTGTTCAAAAACTATTACCTTTTGCTTCTGAACATTTGCCTCAATTCAAGCAAAATTGGGTCTTGATCCTGCTTCTCTTTTACTTCTGACACTAATGATGATTCAGCCCCATTCATCACCACTACTCCTCCTTCTGTGGAATCCATTAGTTGGACTCCTAAGCGTGCAAGTCTATGCACATCTCTTTCTAGTTCATTCTTATCTTCCTGAAAATGGGTGGTACTACCCATGGACAACCTGATCAAGGCATCAACAACAACATTAGCCTTACCTGGTTGGTAAAGAATAGTCATGTCATTATCTTTGAGTAATTCTAACCACCCCCTTTGTCTGAGATTAAGCTCTTTCTGAGTAAACACATACTGAAGACTCTTGTGATCGCTGAACAAATCCACATGAACACCATAAAGATAATGGAGCCATATTTTCAATGCAAAAACTACGGCAACCAATTCTAGATCATGGGTTGGGTAGTTCCTCATGAACTTTCAACTGTCTGGAGGCATAATGTTACGACCCGAGAGTACCCCTTAGTCGTAACACGGCGTACTTGACCCGAAAGGGTCATATACAACTCTTAGCATATCATGACATAAGAACATAGGAAAAATGCCAAAAATTTAAAACTTTTCTTTACAATCGAAGTCTTTATAAAATAACAGAAAGTCTATGACACTATGTCTCAAACCATCTATAACATTAGAACACAAACTCTTTAATACAATCTTAGCGACACGACCCTTGCATAAGAAATCTTAGGGACACGGCCCTTACATAAGTCTAGAACATAAAAGATAGACATAAAGGACATGTCATTGTACCCTCGAATACAATGAGGACTCGCCAATCTTCTTCTTCTTGACCTCCTATGAACCTAGCCACGAGGATAGCATCCAATATCTCCAAAGCCTACACTTATAGTAAATCTAGAAATATGGGTTAGCACAAAATCTACTAAGCATGTAAGCCATGTAAGAAAATCCCTAAAACATGCATAAAAAGGGACATTTAGTTTAAAGCCATGCTTCATGCCATTTTTGAACATCATCTTTGAAATAGTTGGAGAATATAGGTCATAAGACAAACCATGCACAATTCATCATAACATAGAGGATATCATCATAATTACAAGTATAGTCTTCAACACAACAATCATGCATATTCCAATCTTCACAAACATAATTCACATTTATAAGCACATACCAAGATCATACCATTACAATCGAACTATCACATGAGCAACCCCAAGATAAACTTGTGCAATGCATAGATAGGATCCCATAATCCTATCCACACTAAATCTCACTTATAGGCCACCATGATCATGCATAACATAAGTTCATACAAACAAATAAGAAACTCAAAGTCATACTAGTGCAATGCAAAGGTAAGATCCCATAACCCTACCAAATGCTAAGTATCACATTTAGACCACCAACAACATACATACATTACTTTTAGTTCATTCATAACCAACATACATAAGTAATGAGACATTCATCATCATAACTTGTAATAAAGAAAGTCAACCTTAACATTCATTCATATCATACATACATAATTTATAAGTCTTCATTACATAAGAGAATCTAACCACAACCTCTCTTAAAGTCCACTTGTGCAATGTACGGGTGAAGTCCCATACCCCCACTCATACGAAGTAGTACTTTTTAAGAAGTCATGATTAGAGTCCATGATCTTATTATAGCTCATATTCGTATCATTTAGGGATAATAGCATTAACCGACATAGACCATGTGAGCTACATGGAATCCGCTTTTCTACTCCCACACCGAAAAGTGAGTGTCCTACACATACTTAATAGCTTCTATGTGGATCCACTAGCTAAGACCTACGGGGGCACGTAGTTATGGGATATGGGGATTGGTACTAGAAACTCAGACTTGTTAAACGTAGAAGGTTTCCATCCCATGAGACCACATACATTGGGAAGCCAGACTTGCTAAACGTAAAAGCCTCTCATCTCACATTCATATCTGCTTGGTGCTAAGCATAATTCCTTTTAAGAGTTACATTAAGTCTTTTACTTAAGTTCAAGGTTATAAGAGAATGCACTAGGCACTCAAACCAACATTCATCATAACAGCTCAAAGATTTATTAAGTGATAATATCCTTTCACTTTAGAACCATCAATAAGTGAGTAAATCTTTCAAATTATCATTCACAGTGTTTTCATGAGAATTAGCCTTTCATTTAACACAACAAGTTAATTATAAGTATACTTGCACACTTCATACTTAATCAAGTGTATAGGGTATAGGAAAGAAGAATCTTGCATCAATACCACAATATACATAATAACGAACACCTCCACCTTTCAAGTGGATCAATATTGTCATGTAGATTCCTTGCATAATTGTATGTAAAGGTGCATATGAGAACTAACCTTTCAATCAACACCATAGATACATTATCATCATAGAAACTTTCTTCTCAAGTGTTCATAAGCATGTGCATCATACCACAATCACACATAATACTCATATATTGCATTTAAGAATCACATTAAATAAACACATCTAACATTCAACATACATAACATAGATACAACCATGACTCAAGAAATATATTCATTTCATGAATAAACTCATTTACTCATGTTAGAGGTCATGTAGGTGAAGTCTTTACACAATTGCTCCATATACAACCTCAACCTTCATAATAGCTTCCTTCTTTAAGCCTAAACATCCTTGACTTATTCATATTAGCTTTTACCATTTAAGCCTTAGGAATCATCTTCATATTATGAGCATTACCCTCAAGCAACACCTCAAATTGTAATCATGTATACCTAACCCTTAAGGAAAACTTAACTACATACTTCATTCTTACTCAATTATAGATATATATCATCAAGTATACTAGGTAACAATACTACTTCAACCATGATCCATCATATAAGACCTAATCAAGTCAGTTCTTGTCTACAAGATTCATTCACAAGCAATTCAAGTCTAAGTGATCTAATCCAAGGTAATTCACTAAGAAGTTCATTAATCCTAGAGGTTCACATCTAACCCCCAACTTGCCTCTTTCATGCAATAACCCTAGAATCTTAGGTTAATCAATAATATAGGTAGATTCATACTTAGATAATGTAATTACATTATTATCAACTCACATTCAATCAATTGAATCAACTTCTAACAATATTTATTTTATAGGGAAGAGCCATAGCTAGGTTTGGGGAAAACTCATGGATTATTTGGAATTCAAGTTAGAATCATCTAAAATCAGTAGCATAATCAATAAAAACCATAATTCAATATAGAAATAATCACTTGTTAAGCTTTCATCATCAATCAAGGCATACCCTAGTTCATAATTTGGGAAGAAGGGGAAATCATGGGTCCATGAGTGATTTTCATCAAAAACCATTAACACTACAATAATACAACCACAAATAACAATAATAATAGACCATAATTAGACAATTGATTTCGTTTTGGAAAAAGACCCATGACTAAATTTGAAAACCCTAGATTTGGGGAATTTGAAAACATAGTTGAAGGGGTCTAGTTCATAATTTGGGAAGAAGGGGAAATCATGGGTCCAAGAGTGATTTTCATCAAAAACCATTAACACTACAATAATACAACCACAAATAATCTTTAACAATCATAATAGACCATAATTAGACAATTGATTTCGTTTTGGAAAAAGACCCATGACTAAATTTGAAAACCCTAGATTTGGGGAATTTGAAAACATAGTTGAAGGGGTTTCTTGGTGAGAGCTAACCAAGAATGAAAAGCATCCATACCTTAGACTTAGAATCCTCTCAAATTCTTATGAAAAATCTCCTATCTTCAAGCCCTAGTTGATCTCTTTCCTTGGTCTTCAATGGAGGTTTTAGAGAGGAGGTTTTTGGAGGGAAGGGAAGTTGGGATTTGATCTGGGGTCTTTATATGAATTGGTTAATCACTTAGTTTTATGGGTCTATTAACTATTTATAGGTGATTATTTAACTACTAAACTGAACTCCTAAGCCCTTAATTGAATAACCAACCAATTCCAAACACCTAACTTAAAACTAAATTGACAAAAAATCTGGCAGCACCTACGGATCCCCATCCACGGACCGTGGATGGGTTTAAGGGCTGTGGTTTGGTCTCGTGGTTTGGTACTAGGACTTCATTTGCAGGCCTGCTGCAGGCCTTGACCTACGTCCATGACCTACGGGGAGTAGGTTGGTCTAAGGGGCGTGGAAAGGGGTAGTAGATCAAACTGTTTTGACAGCTTTTTTGGCAGTGTTGGAGTCCTACTCAAGGACACATTAGGTGATCCTTGGGAAGTCGTACCCGTAATTTTAACCCCTAAACATATCATTCTAAGTACGAGAGTCATTTATCTTGATTTTAACCGTCATACAACACTCCAAAAACTCTACTACAAGACACTACAACACACTAGTTCAACTTACTCATTTCCGGGATTATAGTCGTGTCTTGACGTTTATCCCCTAAATTCCTCAACCTTCACTAGGGAAGACATTTAACAACAATTAATCAAATTACCAACTTCAAACTCACATATGAGGCTCTAGTTTCACCTACTAGATTCCGTCAAGCATTAGGTAGGCCTTACTAGTTTTTACGGGGTTTTACACATAAGGTATAACCTTGCCATTTTTCATTAACACACAACCCAAACCAATTCTAGAAGCATCACAATAGACCACAAAGCCTTGCGTACCTTCTGGTAAGGTTAACACTGGGCAGTAGTCAACCTCTTTTTCAATTCTTGAAAGCCTTTCTCATAAGCTTCAGACCATTGAAACTTCATTGTCTCTTGAGTTAACTTGGTCAAAAGGGGTGAAATAGATGAGAACCCCTCTATGAACCTTCTATAATATCCAGCTAAACCCAAGAAACTCCTAATATCAGTTGGAGATATGGGTCTAGACCAATTTTGTACTGCCTCAATTTTCTGAGTATCAACTTTAATTCCCTCTCAAGACACAATATGGCCTAAGAATGTCATAGATTCAAGCCAAAACTCACATTTCGAGAACTTAGCATATAACTCTCTATCTTTTAGAGTCTGGAGAACTATTATGAGATGACTAGCATGATCTTCTTCATTCCTCGAATAGATTAGTATGTCATCAACGAAGACGATAACAAACATATCTAAATAAAGTTTGAATACTCTATTCATAAGGTTCATGAATGTTGCAGGCGCATTGGTCAAACCAAATGACATGACCAAAAACTCATAATGACCATAACGGGTTCTGAAAGCTGTCTTTGGAATATCACATTCCCTTACTCTTAGCTGATGGTAGCCAAATCTGAGATCTATTTTGGAGAAACAGGTGGTACCCTGAAGTTGATCGAAAATATCATCAATTCTCGAAAGAGGATAGTTGTTCTTGATGGTAACCTTGTTCAATTGGTGGTAATCTATACACATCCTAAGGGAACCATCCTTCTTTCTCACAAACAAGACTAGAGTGCCCCAAGGTGAGACACTTGGTCAAATAAAGCCCTTATCAAGAAGGTCTTTCAACTGTTCTTTAAGCTCTTTCAACTCTGTTGGAGCCATTCTATATGGCAGAATAGATATATGATGAGTATCTGGGAGAACATCTATACCGAAGTCTATCTCCCTCTCAGGAGTGATTTCGAGAAGATCATCTGGAAAGACTTCTGGAAACTCTTTTACTATTGAAACTGACTGAATAAAAGGTATCTCAACACTAGAGTCATTAACTCGGACTAAGTGATAGACACACTCCTTAGAAACTAACTTTCTTGCCTTAAGGTATGAAATGAAACGACTCTTAGGCACTACTGAACTACTTTTCCACTCTAAGATTGGCTCATTTGGAAACTTGACAACTCATGGGGTATGAAAAAGACCATAATGCCCTTCTAAAATCTGGATTAGACTATCCTTATTTAAACAACCCAACTTTAAATAGACATATCTCACTCATACGAACTTGGAATCGCCCAAACTTGGTGGTGTTAGAAAGGTTATTCCAAGATCTTTCCTATGATATCCGGAAATACAGCTAACTCATCCTGAGCTAGGAGTTATGGTTGTTTGAAGTTGACCAAAAACTCAAAATTAATATTACTTAACCAAATTTTCCATATTTTCATTCTTTCCAAAAATGGATCTTTCTAATTCTAGTTCTTTCTAGTTACGGGGTGTTACATCTTACTCCAAATGGGTCTTCACAGCAGGTTTCTCTTGTAGAGGTTACTATGAGTGTGGTAAGGTAGGCCACTTTGTTAGAGATTATTGTAATGCTTTATTTTAGTTTATTAGGGGTTGTCCTGAGTTTGGTGGAGGTAGGTAGGGAAACTCATTATGTTCTTCATGTCAGGCTTTACTCCTTGTAGGTTTCTATTATTTTGGATGGTTTGACCACTAGTCTAGGGAGTGCCCTAGGCAGGAGTTGATCTTCTAGACATGCTTGACTTCTTTTATGCTCCAGTCAAGAGTTATTGGATCTTGTTGCATCTATGGAGAACTTGTCCCTGGTGTGGGACTACGATTCGTTATGTATAGTTGCGTTAAACTTATAGGTTGATTGTACACGCGGTCAGAGATTGTGCCCTAAGTGAAGCTGATGGTGCTTCAGCTTTTTATGTTGAGGTGGGGCATAATAATTTCTATGCTCCACAAGTCAGCCAGAGGTTACGATTCCAGGTATCCCTTCCTTTTTATATGATTTCATTATTTTGTGTGGTTTTTGGGATTTGATACCCTTTCATGCCTAATTGACTAGTTATCCATCTTTGGATTGTTGTCACAACCTTAACTAGGGATGTGTATGCATTTTATCTCCTGTAGTAGATTTCTTTTAGTAGTGGATTGACTAGGTTGTGTTTCTCTGATTGAGAGTAGTGGATGAGAAACTCCATGCGCCTTTACCTTGGTGGCTTTGTTGTTATAGTGATGTTAGGGTTTTTGGTTTACTCTTTTGCCACCCAGATTATCTATTTTTGATGTGATGTTTATCCTTGTTAGATATGTGGATAAACAAACTTTACCCATTTTTGAATTGGTTTTTCTATATGAGCTAGTAGGCTAGGGAGGTTAGCTTAGTTACATATCATTCTTTTGGAGTATTAGTTGGGAGATTGTTGGTGGCAGAGTTGTGTGAAGGTTAGTATGGCCTTTTATTGTGTTTTGGTAGTCCTAGTTGGTCGTTTTCTTCTTTTTACTTAATCTTATTCTCACCCGCGCATTTGTGTTTTCCTTATTCGGTCTCTTTGGATAAGTTTCTTTCTGGCGGTCTTGGAGTTTTATTATGGTTAGCTGGGATTCGATGGTGTGATCCTTTGTTGCACCTTGTTATCGTTGTAGTTGAGTTTTCTACAATTATGTTGGTAGCTCTCAAGGTTTTGTTTGTGTTTTAGAGTCGGTGTGATGGTGTTCCTTGGTGGCTAAGACATTAGCTTCTGTTTGAGAATGGAAATTTTTTTAGAAGGTTCATCTACTTGTTGGGGTCAATGTACTAAGGAATTTATGATTGTGTGTTAGTTCAGCATGCAAGGCCTTCTTTTGGTAAATTGGGTAGCTTGCGGTGTTTGTTAATGGGAGTTGGTGACTTGGGATATTATCAGTGGGTTAGATACGTATGTATGCCACATGCTAACTTGGTTTTCTTTGGACTTAGGTGGTTGCTCATATTTACGATGACTGAGTAGTTTGTGAGCATATGGTGTCATTTTTCTGGAAATTCCTTTGTTGAAGTAGGTCACTGGAGTGGGGCTCAGTGCAACCTTGTTGTTCACGGGATGATCGTACTTTGGAGTAGAATGTTTCATTTTAAAATGTTGTTTTTCATCTTGAGGTATTTGTTTTAGGAGTTGAGATAGTTTTTTGGGCTTTGCTTTGGGTTGAATTGCTCGTCTTGGTAGTTTTTGTTTCTAGATGTTCAAGTGCAGCATGTCATTTTTCCGATGTTTGCATTGTATGGGTTGGTGGGCACGATTTAGATGGTGTTGTAGATGTTCATGATAACTAAGGACAAATATAACGCCCCTGTGACTAGAAGTGTGGGGTTTAGAGAATAAGGTAGGTATTTTTATTGGTGAGTTGGGTTGTATCTGCCATGGTATTGTGATTTCTCAATTCGGCGGTTTCGGTGTGGTATTGGCTTCCTCATATAAATCTGGTACTTTCGGTCATGTTTCGTTCATTTGGGAAAAATTTTGAGCCCAAAAAGGAATTGGAGAAGCTTTTGGATTGTTGAAATGGACTTAAAGATTTCCCTCCTAGATTGAGTTCTGCATTGGAATCGTTAACTCCAAGAGAGTTTCTGAGGGTTTGATGGAGCATGCAAGCCTTGTACCCTCGTCCTTTACTGCCTTTAGGCTATAACTATCCTTCCACTTTCACGAATGCTGAAACAAATATTTTGTCTGAAATTTTCAAAGTTAATACTTTTAAGTGTTTTATTCACTCAATAGTTCAAATTACATGTTTTGTAATTTTAATGTCATTCGTTTATAATTATCCTTATTTCTCAAAATATCAATCGGTTAATTTTCTTTACATTATTTTGGGTCGCAATAGTTTGAATATGTTCAGATATTTGTTCGATCTCATTAGATCATTATGTTTTGTCAAATCGTATTTTGTACTTGCCATTCATTTTATCGTTACATTCATTAATATTTATTGTAGTTTTTACTTTTATTAATATTTATTTTGGTATTTTTTGCACAGTTTAGAAATACAGTTAAATACTGATAAGATTTGCATACACAAATATTTTATTAACCGGTGGGTTTTAGCCCACAGTTTTAAGGTAATTGTGTTGTACTAAGGCAGTTTTTAATTTTATATTTAGACAATTACTTGGTCATTAAGTTGGTGGTAGTGGATAAGATTTTTAGGGGTGTAATTTTGAGATTTTTTAAAATTCTTTTATTGTTCATTATTTTCTTCGGCGAAGAGTTCGTAAGAGCTCCGCCAATTCACCACCGAAAAGACCCCATTTTCCTCCTGCCTCTGTTCCTTTCTCTAAGATTGAGTTCTGCCATTAACGGCAAACTCCAAGACCAACAGCTCCGACCCCCAACAACCAGCAACGAGCCAGCGAGCTCGTAACCACCAAATCTCTACCCACGAGCTCCTCAAGGCAACAACAATAACAACAACCAACGTTAAAAACCCTCCCCATCCCCCTTTCCCCCTATTGATTTTTTATTTGTTTTGTAGGGCATGTTGATGAGCTTAAAGCTTCTGAAGAAGACCAAAGAACAACCTTACGAACCCAACAACCATCCGATCTCAAGACCATCAACTAACCGAAAATGCTAAACTCCGACAAGCTTCTCTATTTTCACCCAATTTTTTTTGTAGAAATCTAGAACTATTTTATAACATTGTTTTTGGTTTTGTTCTATGCTTGTTTTGAATTTCATATCTTTGGTTGAATATTTTGTTATGTGGCTGTTTTGTTTGAAAAATTACACCGTTTGAGCTTCTTCCTTTATTTTCTAAGCTACTGCCAGCGTGAGATGTTGCTGGATTCTGTCGGACACTGTTATATTGTGTATATTTTAATCTGGTTTGTGAAAGGCTCATTATTTTTCCAGACTTAAGTTAATTCTGAATTTTTATCAATGCTTAAAAATTTTCCATTGTTGAATTGGTTATAAATTTTCATGGTGTTACGAAAAGCTACTCCGTACAAGATCCAAATCAAGTGAGAATTCATACTATAATTTATAGGGTGAAGAAAAGTAGTATAAGTACCAACAAGGTGTACTCAGTAGGCATAGGCCTACTGAGCTCCAAAGATAAAACAAGTAAAAAAAGCATGTAAAAAAAGGAAATCGCCGCACAAGTGTCTAACGAGGAGATACAGCATGATAATGCAGGTAGTAAGAATGAAGGGATGGAATACATTGAGTAAAAGACAAATGAATGGAACATACCTGGAGAGACAAGTTGTCACACCCCAAGTCCCATTGAGCGAACGGACACCCGATGCCCTAAAGGCCCGAGAGAACCAACTTATTACCCTTGATTATCATACATGCAACAATGAAGTTATAAATCTTTGATGAGTATAAGTAAAATAACCTGATTAAATACCAACACAGATATGCCCAAAATAGATATACTTGCTTGGCCGTTAAGGCCTTAATTACTAGAAAACAAGACATAATCATGCTTCACTTTGACATTAATCTACAAAACCTCTAAAATATAGACACTTAGCTAAGGTCGGGAGAAGACCCCGTCATACCACTAACTATAAGAAAATATCAAATATATGTTAGAGACTCGACAGCCCCGAGTCAACATGGAGGTCACCAAAGGTAGTTGAATATCATATGATTATCTTAGACAGATTCTATTATCTTGAGTACATGTACCTACATCACGAAACATAGCGTCCCAATGAGAGACGTCAGTACAAAAGAATATACGGAATATGTAAGGCGTAAAATATCCATATGTAAAACAAGAGCTCAAGTAAAATTATGTATCAATGTAAAAATGTATAGATAAGGATACACGACCACCTCTGCTTACTCTTTAGGGGTATTTAGTAAATTACATTTTTTTCTTCACTTTACTGTTCTTTTCCTTAAAAACATTGTAGAATTTGATACGATGGCAAGTTGATCAGTGGTAGAAGAGGATGGCCCATGCTAGGCATTTTAACGCCTGGGATGTTGTCCTTGTAAATATACAAATTAGGATCGGCCCATGCTAGGTATTATAACCTCTGAGCTGCTGATTTGACTAACATCTATAAAATACGCTTCATCCAATTCTAAGTGCAAACGATCGTTAAGCAATATATAACCCAACAATAGAGTTGGGGTCGAATCCCACAGGGAGCAGTACGTGTTCAAATTCAATCAAGAAGTATGAATGTGATCTAACTAGATATAGGAATAGATATTATCGAACAAGACATAAAACAAATTAAAAGGGGTGACACGAATGTCAGATGGGGGTTTTTGGTTTGCAATTATCAACTACAACGCAGTCACAAACAACTTGAAATAACAATAAGGAGAGGAGTTCTCGGGATGTGATCGATTATAGGCAAATTTCGATATATGGGTGATTGAAACTACTAGTAAGCATATAACAATCAGTTGGTAGGCTATACTATAAGGGAGATAGCTATCTCTCGAACAATTATCCCGAATCAGGTGATTTCTTTCAAACATAGCAATGAAGAACAACCACACTTTAATTCATCCAATCTCTCGAGCTAGATGAGTAGGATTGGGTTTAGGATTCACTCTCTCGAGTTGAACCCATCTCAACCTAATACCTACAAATCATTAATCAATAATCTTACTTCTAAAACTTCTCTCTCAAGCAAGCTAAGAAAACAAGGTTAGAACTGCATTTGCAACTATAATTCATATATTAAACCACAATTAATGATTAAACCCACTTCAATATAGCATTTAAACTAGTAATTAACAATACCCATAAACTAATTCAACCCATAATCACATGATCACACCCCAAGAATTGGGGTTTTAGCCAAAATTATAAAAAGGTAAAAACGGCTACCAAATCGATTAACCATCAACTAGGTAAGAGTAATTAGGCCTTTACAATGCTTGAAATAAAAAAAATTAGGAACCCACTTGCAAAATCTTCGAATTGAATCTCCAAAAACCTTCAAATCTACTAAAAACTATTCTAAAATGGTAGTAAACTACAATATGGAAAAAGAGAAGTCCTAAATTAACAGTTCAAAATCTAAGTTATAGTCTCCAAAAATAAGCCACGAAAGGCCATTTAGGCCAGGTAAGTCGGGTTCGCCAAGTGGTTCGGCAAACTGCCCATTGCTCTCTTCTATCACCTTTTTGCCTTAGCTCTCAGCATTCTCAAGTTCTGTAACTTCTGGCGGTCACTCTTTACATCGCGGAACTACTAGGCGATTCACCAACTGCCCCTTTTCTATCGCCGACTTAGTTTCTTTCCTCAAGGCTGGCACACTGGAACTTTAGGCGGTCAAATTAGCCACTCGGATATTTGCCAAGTGCTCTTGGCGATCATCAGGGCCGCCTTTCTTCACTTTTTCAGTTTGTTTTGTTCCATTTTGCCTGTTAGTGTGCTTGCTTTGCTCCTCAATCCAAATATCAGCAAATCAAGGCTTTAACATCAGTTTATGGCACCAATTAAGCATTTTAGGACACTAAATCTATATAAACAAAGCCCAACTAAGTTTGAATCTCAGACTCATCAACACCCCCAACTTAAGTTTTTGCTTGTCCTCAAGTAAAACTCAAGATCACCAGTTCATAAAGGATGTCTCAAATAGTGTTGCATAACACTCAACATGAATGCACACAACAAGGTTCAACTTACTCATGTAATGATCAATTGTGCACTCAAAGATTCAAATTGCGACTCACCATTATTAAAGATGCTCAAGTTCCCAATACTTGCTTCAAATTAAGTTCAAGCTCAACAAAGGTAGTCAAATTCCCTCACAACAAATATGATACCCTATTCACACAAAGTTTTTCAACAATATTTAGTTTCGAAATCACATACGACTCTCACACTCACAAATATGAACACATGCATGACTTCACTCATAGGTTTGCCCTTATTTTCCAATCAACTTTTGTTTCATCTCACTCAAGATCACAAAGGTCTTTTCACGGCTTGTAACCGGGCTGAGTATCAAGGTATAGTCATTTAGGCTTAGTGGCTTCTACCTTCATGAAGTGTGGTCTGAACATCACTTTCTTCCTTTTATTTAGCATTTTGATCATGCTCATAATCCACCCCATTATTCAACTTCATATGAACTACCGGATACCCCATTTCTTTTGCAACTTCACTACTTTATTTCACAATTTTTTCATTCTTTTTTTTAATTTCTTCTTTTCTCTTTTTTTTTACATGGAGGGGTTGCATCTTTTTCAAAACCATTGCTCAAGGGGAGATTCCTCACACTTTTTGATTTGCCTTCTCTTTTCACCACTCCCCCAACTTAGGCTTTTGGACTAAGTTGGCTATTCAAACAAACCACACTTCATGAAAGTTATGGGTGAATGGATAAAGAGGGATAACAATTGTTCAAGTTTCTTCCAAGAAAAGGATAAGGCTCAAAAGGGTTCAATCAAGGTTCACACATCTCACAAGGTTGGCTACAAAAGAGGTATATTGTGAAATTGTTTCACTCTTCAAATTGTTGCCTAAGATCATTTCAATTGCTTGCATCACTTAGTCAACTGGACCAACGGGGCAAATTCTAGGTGTCATCACACAAAATGTTCAAAGTAATCTCAGCACACAAGGAATTGGCACCAATATCAAACACGAATTCACACTTTCTAGCTAGTGTGCAATGTTCATCACAAGAGACTCATGCAATAACCGACTAGTCACAACGAGATGCTAAAAGTTCACTGATGTGAGGCCAAAATACATATTTTTAATCATTATTTGCCTCACATTTATTATTTATTTTTGTCCTTTTTGAGCTTGAATTCTATGGATTGTGCTAAATAGGATATTTTATTTGTAGGATTAACTTGGTGGAAAAATGAAGAAGTTTGGAGCTAAAACGAATTAAAGATGGATGGTTGAAGAAGGAAATCAAGTAGGCAACTTAATAGATTAAATTTAATATAATAATATACAAATATATAAGGTGCATATTTGCTGCAAATTGCGTATTGCAAAAGGAAACTTCCACGTGGCAATTGATGAAGCCAATCAAAGTTGGAATTGGAATTGGAAGTTGCCACATGGCATCCAATGAAGCCCCTCAAATATTTTGAGGCAGTTTCACGCGGACAGCTTCATGAAAATTATATAGGAATTCAATTCCTTTTGGTTTTGGAATCCTAATTCAATTTGGAGTCACTTATTTTATTTAGGGTTTTCTATATCCTATAAATAGTCCATACAAATAATTATTTTAGAGGGGATCATTTATAGGAATACTTTGGAGGGTTCTTTTCTTCTTCTTATTTGGGTTAGACTTTATTATTTTAGTTCTAGTTTTTGGCTTTGGAGATTAACTTGCAACTTTAGGAATTCTTGATTTCCTAAGTTGGTTTTGAAGATTTTTACTTTGAAATTCAAGTTGAGATTCTGGGTTACTTCTAGTTATTACGTAAGTTCATGATTTCTTCATCTAAAAATATGAATTGTGTTCTTGCTACTATGAGTAACTAAATCCACAACTAGGGTTGTGGGAACCATGAGCGATTAACAAAGTATGAATAGTAATTAATTAATTCTTGAATAGTGTTGTTGCATGCATTGATAATTCTTTCGTTTAGAAGTCTTTTTAAGAGTGCACGCGTTAGAACTCGCCTTGTTGCTACTTACCGGACCAAGGAGGTAGTTAATAAGAAAAGAATGATCAACATAGATTTAGTGTGATACTATTTAATAGTCTAATGTCAATTGGTGTGAGGGTGAAAACTTAGTCATACATTGATGTGATGTCTAAAATGAGATAAAGGTAAGGGTTAGTAAATTATAAACACGTAGCCGGACCAAGGTGCGGGGAGAAATTCTCCGGTTGCCGGACCAAGTTGCGGGGTGAAATTCTCCAGTTGCTGGACCAAGGAATTAGAGATACCTAACTTATCACTTTGCATGTAATACACTAGTAAAGGATTACTATTACTAGGATTACCACGTTATGAGCTTATGGGGAACACGTACACCTTAATTTCTCTCTCATCTTGATAACAATTAAATTTTGAATCTTGCTCACTGATATTCACATAATTTCTAGAATTTGTTTCACAAATCCCTTCCCCCCCCCCCTTTACTTACTTATCGAAAAAATGTTGACAAAACGAATATAATAGTAAGTTAAGCTTAAGTCTAAACCATATTCATCGTGGGATCGACCCCAACCTTCAAGTTGGGTTCTTTACTTGATAGCGATTACTTATACTTCTTTAGGGAGGTGTAATTTGAGCGTATCAAATTTTGGTGCCGCTGTCGGGGAATAAGGCTTTTAGATTAAGTTTAACTACATTATTGAACTTTAGTCAAATATTTCCTAATTTTACTTTTTCTTTTGTTTTTGTTTCTCTCAGGTTCCTACTCTAGTGTATGTCAAGTACAC